>CAMZMU010000010.1:3928091-4079113 GCA_947311845.1 Poa pratensis
CCGGTGCCAACGTGGAACTGGTGGCTCTAGGTTAATAGTGCCAGAAACAATGCTTGTACGTCACACGTCAGTTGGGAACCCCAAGAGGAAGGTATGATGAGTGCAGCAGTAAGTTTTCCCTCAGTATGAAACCAAGGTTTAATCGACCAGTAGGAAAACGAGGTTTGCTTCGAAGGTGTTGGTGAGGAGTGTAGTGCGGCGCAACACCAGGGATTCCGGTGCCAACGTGGAACCTGCACAACACAATCAAATACTTTGCCCCAACTTAACAGTGAGGTTGTCAATCTCACCGGCTTGCTGAAAACAAAGGGTTAAACGTATCGAATGGAAATGATGTTTGTTTGCATAAAACAGTAGAGAACAATGATTGCAGTAGATTGTATTTCAGATGTAAAAGAATGGACCGGGGTCCACAGTTCACTAGTGGTGTCTCTCCAATAAGATAACTAACATGCTGGGTAAACAAATTACAGCTGGGCAATTGACAATTGATAAGTGCATATAACATGCATGTGTGAGCTGTGGTGTCTACTATGAGATTCATTTGGGCATTACGACAAAGTACATAGACCGCTATCCAGCATGCATCTATGCCTAAATAGTCCACTTTCCGGTTAACATCCGTACCCCTTCCAGTATTAAGTTGCAAGCAACAGACAATTGCATTAAGTAATGTGCGTAATGTAAACAATACATTCATCCTTGAATAAAGCATTGCTGTTTTACCCCTAGTGGCAACAACACATCTACAACCTTAGAACTTGCTGTCACTATCCCAGGTTAAATAGAGGTTGAACCCAACTATCATGCATAAATACCCCCTCTTGGAGTTACAAGTATTCACGTGGCCAAGGCTTCAACAAGTAACGGAGAGCATGCAAGATCACAAATGACATAGACATGATAATATAATATTCAGCTCCACATAGGTATCAATATAAGTCAGATCCCAGCAAACACAACATGTAGCATTACAATAAGATGATCTTGATCATGATAGGCAGCTCACAAGATCTAAACATGATGGCACAAGTGGAGAAGACAACCATCTAGCTACTGCTATGGACCCATAGTCCAAGGATGAACTACTCACGCATCACTCCGGAGGCGGGCATGGCGATGTAGAGCCCTCCGGTGATGATTCCCCTCTCCGGCAGGGTGCCGGGAAGAGCTTCAGAACCCCCCGAGTTAGGGTTGACGACGGCGGCGGCAGCGAATATGTTCTGGATGAAAGGCTCGGTGTTTTAGGGTTTTCGCGTCTCGGGGAATAAATAGGCGAAGGGGCGATGTCGGCGGACCCCCGAGGGGCCCAAACCACCCAGGCGCGGCTGTGGGCCCACCGCGCCAGGTGGTTTGGCCACCTCGTGGCTCTTCGTCTCTCCTTCGGACTCCGTGTACGTGCTGGAAAAATAGGGACTGGCCTTTTGTTTCGTGCAATTCCGAGAATATTTCCAGAAGTAACTTTCTGAAACCAAAAACAGCAGAAAACAGGGAACTGGCACTGTGGCATCTTGTTAATAGGTTAGTCCCAGAAAATGCATAAAAGTGATACGAAGTGTATATAAAACATGTAGCAAATGGTATAATATAAGCATGGAACAGCAGAAATTATGGATACGTTGGAGACGTATCAAGCATCCCCAAGCTTAGTTCTACTCGTCCTCGAGTAGGTAAAACGATAACAACAAATAATTTCTGAGGAGACATGCTTTCACACAATCTTGATCAATATATTGCAAGGCTCATGTCATGAATGAAGTGACTCAAAGCAATGATCTATAGTTTGCTAACAAATAGATAAAGAGTAAACAATGAATCATATAAGCAAAAACTTTTCATGAATAGTACTTTCAAGACAAGCATCAAAAAGTTTTGCATAAGAGGTAACTCATAAAGCAATAGATTCAAAGTAAAAGGCATTGAAGCAACACAAAGGATGATTAAGTTTCAGCATTGCTTTCAACTTGTAACATGTATATCTCATGGATAGTTGTCAACATAAAGCAATATAACAAGTGCAATAAGTAAATATGTAAGAATCAATGCACACAAAGTTGACACAAGTGTTTGCTTCTAAGATAGAAAGGAGTAGGTAAACTGACTCAACATAAAGTAAAAGATAGGCCCTTCGCAGAGGGAAGCAGGGATTAAATCATGTGCTAGAGCTTTTTAAGTTTTCGAAAGCATATAGAGAGCACAAAATAAGTATTTGAGAGGTGTTTGTTGTTGTCAACGAATGGTAGTGGGCACTCTAACCCCCTTGTCAACCAGACTTTCAAAGAGCGGCTCCCATGAAGGACGTTATTCTACCAGCAAGGTAGATCATCCCTCTTCTCTTTTGTTTACACATGTATTTTAGTTTCTTTATAGATGACACTCCTCCCAACCTTTTGCTTACACAAGCCATGGCTAACCGAATCCTCGGGTGCCTTCCAACATTCACATACCATGGAGGAGTGTCTATTGCAAAATTAAGTTGCTTACTGATAAATCAGGGCAAAACATGTGAAGAGAATTATTAATGAAAGTTGTAATTAATTGGGGCTGGGCACCCCGTTGCCAGCTCTTTTTGCAAATTATTGGATAAGCGGATGTATATGCCACTAGTCCAGGTGAAAGTCTGTCAGAAGTAAATGACAAGATTGAAAGATAAAACACCACATACTTCCTCATGAGCTATAAAACATTGACACAAATAAGGAGTAATAAAGTTTTGAATAGTTTAAAGGTAGCACATGAAATATTTACTTGGAATGGCAGGAAATACCACATAGTAGGTAGGTATGGTGGACACAAATGGCATGGGTTTTGGCTCAAGTTTTGGATGCACGAGAAGCATTCCCTCTCAGTACAGAGTTTAGGCTAGCAAGGTTGTTTGAAGCAAACACAAGTATAAACCGGTACAGCAAGAATCACATAAAAACATATTGCAAGTATTATAAGACTCTACACTGTCTTCCTTGTTGCTCAAACATTTTACCAGAAAATATCTAGACCTTAGAGAGAACAAATATGCATCCCAAGTCTCAACAAGCTCTACGGTAGTTCTCCACTACTAGGCTTTAACTACATGATGCAAGAGCTTAAACATGATCTACTTGAGAGCTCAAAACAATTGCAAAGCATCAAATCAAAACAAGACAATGATCTACAAGAATGCATATGTCTTTTCCAATACCAACTACTACATGTAGCATTTTCTTTCTTCCAAACAAACACCAATAATTTATTAAACATAAACTCTCCAAATGATAATATAATGCAGCAAGAGAGTATTTATAAACAAGTGCTAACAGCTCGAAGAGATGCATGAAAAACAGGAGCTAAAAGCACTGCAGTAGCTAGTTAAGAATACTCAACAAATATAAGTGAAGAACATGAGTATTCACATGAAAAAGCGGAGCGTGTCTCTCTCCCACACAAGGATTGCTAGGATCCGAATTTATTCAAACAAAAACAAAAATAAAAACACACAGACGCTCCAAGTAAAGCGCATAAGATGTGAAAGAATTAAAATATAGTTTCACTAGAGATGACCTGATAAGTTTGTTGATGAAGAAGGGGATGCCTTGGGCATCCCCAAGCTTAGACGCTTGAGTCTCTCTGAATATGGTTGGGATGAACCACGGGGGCATCCCCAAGCTTAGGCTTTTCACTCTTCTTGATCACATAATATCACCCTTCTCGCTTGATCCTTGAAAACTTCCTTCACACCAAACTCAAGACAGTTCTCATTAGAGGGTTAGTGCATAATCAAAAATTCTCATATTCTGTAATGATACAATCAATCCCAAAGCTTCTGGACATTAGCTACAGCCACCAATGCTTTGTGGAGCAAAGAAATCCACACAAACACAGTAAAAGAGCGAATGCAAAACAAAAGGCAGAATCTGTCAAAAACAGAACAGTCTGGAATGACGAATTTTTTCGAGGCACTTAAGTTGCTCAGATGGATCTGGCCTAAAATAATGAAAGTTGCGTACATATCTCAGGAATATGCGTGATTTTTCTCAGAATTTTTTGAATTTTCTACAGGGAGATAAGCTCAAATCCGTGACAGCTAAAAATCTGTCACTGCGCAGAAATCCAAATCTTGCATCAACTTTCAATATAGAACTTTACTTGGCACAACATTGCGATAAAATAAAGATACAAAGGAGTTGCTACAGAAGTAACAAAATCCTTGACTCAAAGAAAACAAAAATAACAGCAAATAAAAACGATGGGTTGTCTCCCATAAGCGCTTTTCTTTAACGCCTTTCAGCTAGGCGCAGAAAGTGAAAATCAAGTGTTGTCAAGAGAAGAAGCATCAACATCATAACTTGCTCTAACAATAGAGTCAAAAGGTAACTTCATTCTCTTCCTAGGGAAGTGTTCCATACCTTTCTTGAGAGGAAATTGGTACCTTATATTACCTTCTTTCATATCAATGATGGCACCAACAGTTCGAAGAAAAGGTCTTCCCAAAACAATAGGACAAGATGCATTGCATTCAATATCCATAACAATAAAATCAACGGGGACAAGGTTATTTTTACCGTAATAAAAACATCATTAACTCGCCCCAAAGGTTTCTTCATAGCATTATCAGCGAGAAAAACATCCAAATAACAATGTTCCAAAGGTGGCAAATCAAGAATATCATAAAGCTTCTTGGGCAAAACTGAAACACTTGCACCAAGATCACACAAGGCATTGCAATAAAAATCATTCACCTTTACCTTAATGATGGGTTCCCAACCATCTTCTAATTTCCTAGGAATAGAAGCTTTAAGTTTCAACTTCTCCTCCCTAGCTTGCAAAAGAGCATTTGTAATATGCTTTGTAAAAGCCAAATTAATAGTGCTAGCATTGGGACTTCTAGCTAATTTTTGCAAGAACATAATAACTTCAGAGATGTTACAATCATCAAAATCAAAATCATTATTGTCAATGGTGGTGGAACCATTGTCTCCAATAGTTTGAAAAATTTCAGCACTTTTATCAGAAAAAGTTTCAGCAGTTTTAGGCAATTTCAAACGCTTAGCAGAAGTAGTAGAGACATTATCAACACCAATAACATTACCATCAATAGTAGGAGGTTTACTAGCATGTGAAACATTAGCATTACTAGTGGTGGTGATAGTACAAACTCTAACTATACTATTCTCTTTTTCAAGTTCTTCCTCTTTTTCCCACCTAGCATGCAATTCAGCCAACATCCTAATATTATTATCAATTCGAACTTGGATGGCATTTGCTGTAGCAAATGACTTAATATCTTTAACTTCATTAGGCATAACTTTCAGTTTTAGAATTTCAACATCATGAGCAAGACTATCAACTTTAGAGACAAGATCATCAATTTTTTCAAACTTTTCCTCAACAGTTTTATTGAAAGCTTTTTGTGTGCTAATAAATTCTTTAAGCATAGCTTCAAGATCAGAGGACACACTTCTATTGTTGCTGTAGGAATTACCATAAGAATTGCCATAACCATTTGAAGGATAAGGCTTATAATTGTTGCTACCAAAATTATTCCTATAAGCATTGTTGTTGAAGTTGTTGTTTTTAATGAAGTTTACATCAACATGCTCTTCTTGAGCAACCAATGAAGCTAAAGGAACATTATTAGGATCAACATGAGATCTACCATTCACAAGCATAGACATAATAGCATCAATCTTATCACTCAAAGAGGAGGTTTCTTCAACAGAATTTACCTTCTTACCTTGAGGAGCTCTTTCGGTGTGCCATTCGGAATAGTTGATCATCATATCATCAAGTAGCTTTGTTGCTGCACCTAAAGTGATGGACATAAAGGTTCCTCCAGAGGCTGAATCCAATAAGTTCCTTGAGGAAAAATTTAATCCTGCATAAAAGGTTTGGATGATCATCCAAGTAGTCAGTCCATGAGTGGGACAATTCTTCACCAAAGATTTCATTCTTTCCCAAGCTTGAGCAACATGTTCATTATCAAGTTGTTTAAAATTCATAATGCTACTTCTCAAGGATATAATCTTAGCAGGAGGATAATATTTCCCTATGAAAGCATCTTTGCATTTTGTCCAAGAATTAATACTATTTCTAGGCAAAGAAAGCAACCATTCTTTAGCTCTTCCTCTCAAGGAGAAAGGAAAAAGTTTCAGTTTTATAATATCCCCATCCATATCCTTATACTTTTGCATTTCACAAAGTTCAACAAAGTTATTAAGATGGGCAGCAGCATCATCAGTACTAACACCAGAAAATTGCTCTTTCATAACAAGATTTAATAGAGCAGGTTTAATTTCATAAAATTCTGCTGTAGAAGCAGGTGGAGCAATAGGAGTGCATATGAAATCATTGTTGTTTGTGCTAGTGAAGTCACACAACTTAGTGTTCTCAGGAGTATCATTTTGAAAAACAAAATTAAACTGAATTAAACAAGTAACTAATTTTTTTGTGTTTTTGATAAGAGAGCAAACAAACTAAATAAAAATAAACTAAGCAAGACAAATAACAAAGTAAAGAGATTGGGTGTGAGAGACTCCCCTTGCAGAAGCAATTCTGTTTTCCCCGGCAACGGCGCCAGAAAACGTGTTGGTGGCTCTAGGTTAATAGTGCCAGAAACAATGCTTGTACGTCACACGTCAGTTGGGAACCCCAAGAGGAAGGTATGATGAGTGCAGCAGTAAGTTTTCCCTCAGTATGAAACCAAGGTTTAATCGACCAGTAGGAAAACGAGGTTTGCTTCGAAGGTGTTGGTGAGGAGTGTAGTGCGGCGCAACACCAGGGATTCCGGTGCCAACGTGGAACCTGCACAACACAATCAAATACTTTGCCCCAACTTAACAGTGAGGTTGTCAATCTCACCGGCTTGCTGAAAACAAAGGGTTAAACGTATCGAATGGAAATGATGTTTGTTTGCATAAAACAGTAGAGAACAATGATTGCAGTAGATTGTATTTCAGATGTAAAAGAATGGACCGGGGTCCACAGTTCACTAGTGGTGTCTCTCCAATAAGATAACTAACATGCTGGGTAAACAAATTACAGCTGGGCAATTGACAATTGATAAGTGCATATAACATGCATGTGTGAGCTGTGGTGTCTACTATGAGATTCATTTGGGCATTACGACAAAGTACATAGACCGCTATCCAGCATGCATCTATGCCTAAATAGTCCACTTTCCGGTTAACATCCGTACCCCTTCCAGTATTAAGTTGCAAGCAACAGACAATTGCATTAAGTAATGTGCGTAATGTAAACAATACATTCATCCTTGAATAAAGCATTGCTGTTTTACCCCTAGTGGCAACAACACATCTACAACCTTAGAACTTGCTGTCACTATCCCAGGTTAAATAGAGGTTGAACCCAACTATCATGCATAAATACCCCCTCTTGGAGTTACAAGTATTCACGTGGCCAAGGCTTCAACAAGTAACGGAGAGCATGCAAGATCACAAATGACATAGACATGATAATATAATATTCAGCTCCACATAGGTATCAATATAAGTCAGATCCCAGCAAACACAACATGTAGCATTACAATAAGATGATCTTGATCATGATAGGCAGCTCACAAGATCTAAACATGATGGCACAAGTGGAGAAGACAACCATCTAGCTACTGCTATGGACCCATAGTCCAAGGATGAACTACTCACGCATCACTCCGGAGGCGGGCATGGCGATGTAGAGCCCTCCGGTGATGATTCCCCTCTCCGGCAGGGTGCCGGGAAGAGCTTCAGAACCCCCCGAGTTAGGGTTGACGACGGCGGCGGCAGCGAATATGTTCTGGATGAAAGGCTCGGTGTTTTAGGGTTTTCGCGTCTCGGGGAATAAATAGGCGAAGGGGCGATGTCGGCGGACCCCCGAGGGGCCCAAACCACCTCCAGGCGCGGCTGTGGGCCCAGCCGCGCCACCTGGTGGTTTGGCCACCTCGTGGCACTCTTCGTCTCTCCTTCGGACTCCGTGTACGTGCTGGAAAAATAGGGACCTGGCCTTTTGTTTCGTGCAATTCCGAGAATATTTCCAGAAGTAACTTTCTGAAACCAAAAACAGCAGAAAACAGGGAACTGGCACTGTGGCATCTTGTTAATAGGTTAGTCCCAGAAAATGCATAAAAGTGATACGAAGTGTATATAAAACATGTAGCAAATGGTATAATATAAGCATGGAACAGCAGAAATTATGGATACGTTGGAGACGTATCAGGAACCTACACAACACAATCAAATTACTTTGCCCCAACTTAACAGTGAGGTTGTCAATCTCACCGGCTTGCTGAAAACAAAGGGTTAAACGTATCGTATGGAAAATGATGTTTGTTTGCATAAAACAGTAGAGAACAATGATTGCAGTAGATTGTATTTCAGATGTAAAAGAATGGACCGGGGTCCACAGTTCACTAGTGGTGTCTCTCCAATAAGATAACTAACATGCTGGGTAAACAAATTACAGCTGGGCAATTGACAATTGATAAGTGCATATAACATGCATGTGTGAGCTGTGGTGTCTACTATGAGATTCATTTGGGCATTACGACAAAGTACATAGACCGCTATCCAGCATGCATCTATGCCTAAATAGTCCACTTTCCGGTTAACATCCGTACCCCTTGCAGTATTAAGTTGCAAGCAACAGACAATTGCATTAAGTAATGTGCGTAATGTAAACAATACATTCATCCTTGAATAAAGCATTGCTGTTTTACCCCTAGTGGCAACAACACATCTACAACCTTAGAACTTGCTGTCACTATCCCAGGTTAAATAGAGGTTGAACCCAACTATCATGCATAAATACCCCCTCTTGGAGTCACAAGTATTCACTTGGCCAAGGCTTCAACAAGTAACGGAGAGCATGCAAGATCACAAATGACATAGACATGATAATATAATATTCAGCTCCACATAGGTATCAATATAAGTCAGATCCCAGCAAACACAACATGTAGCATTACAATAAGATGATCTTGATCAAGATAGGCAGCTCACAAGATCTAAACATGATGGCACAAGTAGAGAAGACAACCATCTAGCTACTGCTATGGACCCATAGTCCAAGGATGAACTACTCACGCATCACTCCGGAGGCGGGCATGGCGATGTAGAGCCCTCCGGTGATGATTCCCCTCTCCGGCAGGGTGCCGGGAAGAGCTTCAGAAACCCCCCCGTGTTAGGGTTGACGACGACGGCGGCAGCGAATATGTTCTGGATGAAAGGCTCGGTGTTTTAGGGTTTTCACATCTCGGGGAATAAATAGGCGAAGGGGCGATGTCGGCGGACCCCCGAGGGGCCCAAACCATATGGCGGCGCGGCAGGAGGTGGGCCCGCGCCACCAGGTGGTTTGGCCGCCTCCTGGCTCCTCTTCGTCTCTCCTTCGGACTCCGTGTACGTGTTGGAAAAATAGAGACTTGGCCTTTTGTTTCGTGCAATTCCGAGAATATTTCCAGAAGTAACTTTCTGAAACCAAAAACAGCAGAAAACAGGGAACTGGCACTGTGGCATCTTGTTAATAGGTTAGTTCCAGAAAATGCATAAAAGTGATATGAAGTGTATATAAAACATGTAGCAAATGGTATAATATAAGCATGTAACAGCAGGAATTATGGATACGTTGGAGACGTATCAGGGCGCATCAAATTCTCTGAGGCGCCTGGTTAGTTACAACTCCAGCAAGAGGCATGAGAACTTGGAGGAGGAGGACGAAGACGGGGGTGTTATGGCGGCCACGTCGTCCAGTGCCGGCCTTCGCGTTGGGAAAGATGCGAGTACGGCGAGGCTGATTCGGAAGCCCCCAGTGGCGCCGGTGGTGGTCGATGCAGTGGCGCCACTGCCGGAAGAGGTGGACGCGGTGGCGGCCGGCGTGGTCGATGTGGAGAGGGCAGTTGCTGCACCGGCGAATCGCAGGCGTGTTCCTAATGGGAGAATTGATTATCACCCCACTAGTACAGAACGACACATCGGAAACGGGCCAAAAACACCTTCGGCAACGGAGAAAGGGTCCGTGTCCCCGCCTCTGTCACTGATGTGAAGGCCTTCATCGGTAACAGAGGCCAAAAACCGTTTCCGATGAGGTCTCCATTTGGCAACGGTTGTGCGCAGACCTCCGTTTTCTTAGTTTTCCTTCATCAGATACGGAGTTTGCCATCCACCCGTTTGCATTGAGCATTTATCATATTTCGGTTACAGGATGCCACGTTTACAAATGCCACTAGATACTTAAAATCTCACAACACAAGCTCAAATACTAAAACGGTAACAGATTTCATTCATATCACAATGTAACTTTACATTTCCATCACAATTTCACCTTTACAATTGCATCACAAGATGTGACAAACATAAGAGGTAAAACGATAACAGATTTCATCTATACTAAGCCTATCATGTCAAAGGACGGAAAGAATATATGATTTCTTCCCTACATCCTTTTCCACAATCCTCGCAGGTGTCACTCTAGCTATCTCTTCTTATCTCAACTTCTTGAGAGAAGGATGTTGAAGCTTTGGACCCTATACATTAGTAAATAGAGTTACAATTGTTAAATACATATGCTAAAACAAATACACTATGAATTTAAGCAAACTGAAACGATATCTTACCTATGTCTTGAGGTGGCTCTTATTGATGAACCGGAGCAGCCCACACACGGCTTGTCAACAAGATATTGCGATGTCAGCAGCTTCATAGGATGCCTGAAAACGATCATCCTTTCCATGGAGGCCACCACCGGCTCTAGATTTTTTATGCAGTGTCACCGAAATCTAATCTAATACGTCACCGATGTGACATTTCGGCGACACTGTATAAAACACTCTTACTTAAAAAAGTATTTTATGCAGTGTACCAAAACGTCACAATAGCGACGGTGGATATGTATGGTGGAGTTTGAAAGGGAACAACTTGATATCACTAAATGTAAATAAGGATTTATGTTAGTTCTGACACTACTAGATAGAACAAACAATTTAACACAATAATATGAAGTATACAGTAGTATATAGTGTGTACTGACCTGTGTATATAATTGGAGGCCATTATGAGAAAGTCAACAAACACTACTCTCTTGAATAATGTTCGTTGTTTGTTCTGTGTCTCCGACTTTTTTATGCAGTGTCACCGAAATAGACTCCTGTTTTCACATGGACTAGTTAGCTAAACTAAAACCGGTTGCAAGTGCACAATAGGCAAATTAACTACATCAAGAAATGATCTAGATAGAACTACCGGATGTGAACTGAACTACTTTCAACAAGTTAGCTAAACTACAACTAGTTGCAAGTGCACAATAGGCAAGTTAACTAGATCAAGAAATGATCTAGATAGAACTACCGGATGTGAACTGAACTACTTTCAACAAGTTAGCTAAACTACAACTAGTTGCAAGTGCACAATAGGCAAGTTAACTACATCAAGAACTGATCTAGATAGAACTACCGGATGTGAACTGAACTACTTTCAACAAGTTAGCTAAACTACAACTACTTGCAAGTGCACAATAGGCAAGTTAACTACATCAAGAAATGATCTAGATATAACTACCGGATGTGAACTGAACTACTATCAACAAGTAAGCTAAACTACAACTAGTTGCAAGTGCACAATAGGCAAGTTAACTACATCAAGAAATGATCTAGATAGAACTACCGGATGTGGATCTGATACCTTCTTCACGTCGCCGTTGGATCGATCTAGCAGATCCGGAAGTGGTGGAGGCAGAGGAAGCGGACAGAGCGACGACCTCGCCGTATCGGGCGAGATGGCGAAGACCTCGCCGTGTCGGGGGAGATGGCGAAGATCTCGCCGTGATAGCCGTCGTCTGGGCGGAGACGGTGCCGCCACGGCGCCGGCGATGGCCGCAACGCCAGGAGGCGCCGCCACGAACAGATCTAGCATACTGGGACAGAGTGAGGAAACGAGTGTTAGGTTTTGCTCTGTACGCCCATATATATAGGTAAAACATAGGAAACGGTCCTTAAAGAACCGTTTCCTTTGTGTTTCTTCCACTGAGGTGTGGGACCTACGCGCCCACTCAGTGGAATTTCTTCTACTCTCTGGAATAATATTTTCCTAATCTCTACTATATGGAGAAAACCACTTATAGGATACTTATATTAATATTAGTGATTACTACATTACATACGCAGTACATATTAATAATAATAATATAAATTACAGTTGGAGAACTTATAGAACTACTACTAGCTACTTCTTATTTTTCTTGCGCCCTGCTTCCGCGCAATCCTCGTCCTTCTCACGGCCTCGCTTATTGGGGGCCATTGGAGGTGGTGGCGGCGGCGGCGGCAGCATATCGGAGGCGGTGGTGACGGCTTTCTTCTCCGTCGCCGGGGCTCCCTTCTTCGGGACCGGCGCCTCCACCTCGTCCTCCTCGTCGTCCTCCTCCTCCTCCTCCTTCTCCTGTTCGGTTGACTCGTCATCAAAATCAACCTTCGGCGGGCCCAACATCAAGGTGGGATCATGGAAGTTGGCGTATTCGTCGTCGCTCGTCTCCGGCGTCGGTCCTTCAACGGACTCGCCGCTGACGGGGGGACTGTCCCGCGGCGACTCAGTGTGCTCCTGTGTGTCGTTGCTGCGAGGCATCTTCGCTAATCTCTAGGAGGGAGCGAGCGAGCGAGAGAGAGAGAGCAGATTCGGTGGCGTCTTGAGCTAGCAAGGATTGGGGTTTTCAAGAAGTAGTGGGCGGTGCCACTACGCCATGGCATTTACTCGCCTCGCTTCGAATTCCAAGATGGAACGTGTCCACATTGGAAACGGACACCCAAAAGTCTCCGTTGCTATAGAGCCACATATCGGAAACGGAGCCAGAATTAAGACCGTTGCCAATACTCTGGGTAACGGAGTTAATACTTTCTCCGTTACCTATGTTGACGGGCCAGCCGCGGCCCAGGTCAGGTTTGTACGCACTGGCCGCGCGGAAAGCGCGATTCTCCGTCGCCTAACGCTTGTCGTTTCCATAGAGGGGTATCCGATGTGTCGTTCTGTACTAGTGCCCCCCCCCCACCCCGTTCGTGCGCCTTGACAACATAAGCCCCTTTCTTTGCCGCCATCCCTTCTAGCCCCCCTAGTTCGCTCGATTCGTTGCTGATGGCCCCCTTTGACATGTTTAACAAGATTGTCAATATATAATTAACAAACAGGGACATGAATATACAGTAATCTTGCCTTACCTTTGGGCTTTGGGGGCAACAATGGAGGGTGGCCACGGCAGGAGATGCGGCCGACGGCAGGGAGATGCGGTACGGCCAGGGGTGACGGAGGAGAGGCCAGGCCGCGGAGCGGCTGGGGGTGACGGAGGCGCGGCCTGGCGGCGGAGCAGCCGGAGCTTCCAGGGGCGACGAGCCGATGCGGCGGACGGCCAGGGTTGACGGAGGCAAGGCCCGGCGACGGGGATCCCAGGCGCGAGGGAGGCGAGGCCCGGCGGCGGGGATCCCAGGCGCGAGGGAGGCGAGGCCCGGTGGCGAGCGGTCAGGAGAGACGGAGGCGAGGCCCGGCGGCGAGCGGCGGCGAGGTCACGAACGGGTCAGTCTACTTCACGCATTTTTGTTCTACGTGTTCATGCATATTTTTTTGATCTCCGCTTGTATGAGTATTTCCACTAAGATCCTGCTTGATGACCTTGGACCGAAACGGGCCGAGGCTCGCTAAGCCACGGGCCCATCCAGTCCGAGTAGCCCAGGTCGAGTCCGTGACGGAAACGACCCTGGCAGCTCCGTAAATATATTCCTGGCCCCGTGGCTTTGCTATCAACAGAGTTCACCGAACGAAGGAAACAAAAGTACAAAACACACGCGCCCCCGCCTCGTCGCCTTCAATCGCCGGTTCCGCTCTCTCTCCGGTGCAGGCACCGGCGCACCCGGCGAGCTGAGAAGATGACCAAGCCTGACAGACCCCGCGACGATGGGACGGAGACGGAGAGGGCGGCAAAGAGGAGGAGCCTGTCGTCGGAGGAGGAGGCGGTGCTCTCCTCTTACACACTCAGCTCTCCACTGCGCAAGCCTTACATCCCCCACGAGCTAGCTGACCCGACTGCCCATCCGGAGATATTCGCCGCATTCGAGCAAGCCAAAGCACAATACAAAGCAAAATTAGGTGCCCCCTCGATTGATTCATTTTTCTCATGTCTAGCTTGAACTCTCTTTTTAACAATTCGTCCTCATCGTTGATAAATAAATTGTTGTACAATGTTCTGTAGATGCTCTGAATGACCTGTTTCCTTTTGATTATACCGCTGATGGGGAACGCCCGTCCATTTTTCCTGCTCCCATCCGTGTGTTGGCAAATGCGGCGGTGCTTCGTGCTGCCAAATCTATCGTCAGGCTCTCATCCTCCATCGGTATGTATATTACAGCATCATGCTTGCTAATTAAAATATTTGTTGGCCGCTAACTAATTATTATATGCAGACGGGAAACCGCTGACCAGTTGCTGTGGTTTGTTGATCGAATGGAACGAGAAGAGCAAAAACGGTGTCGTCTTGACGATTGCACATATAATCCGCTCAAAGCATCCAACCGTGAACCAATGGAAAGGAAGAGATGAGTACAATGCCAAAGCTCATGTGAGTTTTTTTACTTGTAAACTTTCACTATCTCAGTTTCAAATTAAATTATTTCCATTGTCTCAGTTGCTAAAGTTATCCTTTCAGGTTCTTATTCACTTGTGGAATGACACCACGGTACAAGGTTATCTCCTCTACCACCAGGAGCACTATGATCTTGCTTTTTTCGAGGTGAAAGTGGACATGCCAGTTCACTTGCCCTCTTTTAGTGATGATAGAGTGCATTGCGGCCAAGAGGTTATCCGGCTTGGACGAGATGAAAGTATGGATTTAAGGATAACCAAGGGTATGGTGGAATTTTTGAATCCAAATAAGTATGAGAGACATCACTACATGTACTTTTACCACGAAGATCTTGACTATCAGGTGCGCGATGAACTTTAATTTTAACTCATGTTTTGGATTTCTATTTTGTTCTTACGAATTGTAATGTTTGTCACCATTTTCTTGTAGTGTAAAGACGATGGAGCATCCATTATTGGCTTAGATGGAAAGGTTGTGGGGTTGGTTAATAATCACCTTAAAGACTCTTTTGTACCTTCTTCTATTTTGGTTAAGTCCATTGATTTGTGGAAGAAGTTTGGGTACGTCTTCCCTCCACTATCTGTTAAGAAAATTAATTGTTCCTTTTTGGTGCTTCTTGTTGGAGTTGAAAAATATAGTTGATCAGATTAAATGGTGTTCTTATACATGACTTTGGCACATTTCCCACATTTCTTATATCTGGTAGAAATACTATTTGCTGACTATCCAATTTATACACTTTACCCCATGCAACTGAACGACTACACCTTTTTGTTTGGATTGTGGTTGTTTAGCAAATATTATTGTGCTTGAATCAATGTTGAAAATGACCCGCTAAAATCATGTATCCAATGAACTTAGTTTGATGCAAAAGTGTAAATATACTAATTTTATGTTAACTTAGGTTGCTCACTGTTAACTTAGGGAAACCATTTTTCTGACCTACTCTTTCGATGATGGCTTAAGCTAATGTCTTGTTAGGGTATTAATTCTATGTTATTTCCTAAGGTTTTTGTGATACTCATTTGCTCTCATATCTTATGAAATATGTTGTAACATATTTAACACAATTAATTACATAAGCTCTTTCTTGTTTTCAATTTATTCAAATCAAATTAAAATATGTGGCCTTGTATGTGGAATTTTGTTAGCATGTTACATATGATTTATATTTATATCTGAAGGAAATTGCTCATCTGTGAAAGCGGTCACATTCTTATGTATACTTTCTTATAGATGTGTTCGAATTAAATTGTTATATTTCGTGTAGGTGCATCCCACGGCTCCACCTTGGAATGAAGTTTAGTTCCATCAAGCTTCTAGACCCTATTCATGTTGATAAGATGTGGCGCAAGTATAACATTGAGAACGGTCTTATTGTTGAAGAGGTATATATTTTTATATGTGTTTAATGTTACCTTTGTTATTTGTTTTCTTAAAAGTGTTTCTCAAATGTGAGTAATCATGGTCAATTGAACATTAGGTGTCAAAAGAATCTCATGCTGAGAAACTTGGAATCCACATTGGTGATATTGTTGAATGTTTGAACGGAGAATATATTTCTACTACAGGTGAGGTAGGTGCATTGTACATTGTAATTTTTTTGAGTTTCATAGAAAAGGGAAAGAGAGTTTATACATTTATGTAATACTTTATGCTATTGACTTCTGTAACTTTGTCAGTTGGAGAAGATGTTGATGGGAAAATGCAAGGACCATTTTGACGAAGGAAATGGCTTGAATGTCGAAACAGATATTTCGGTGAGTTACTTTATTGTTATTATAACTATGATTTGCATGAGTTATGGCGGCCATAGAACTAAAATAGTACTCTTGAATTTACAGATTCAAGTATTTGACACGGTCAAACTTTTCCGAAGAACAGAAAATTTAACCGTAAATGTATCAGATAGTGGAGAGATCGTTGTAAGAGGTAAACATCTCCCTTTTATCAAAGTAGTAGATTTTGACTGTGAATGTTATCAGATACTTTAGTACCCCTAAGGATAAGCTCACAAGGTGCAGATAGCGCTGTTAGTATCATAATACTGAATGTGTGCTATATGCTAGAATACTTGGATTATTATGCTGAATGTGTAGGTTGGTTGGGATACTTAGCATATCGCAAACTAGTTATAGCTATTTTTTTTAAAGAATCTATATAGCTAGATAATGTGTGCAACAACTCAGCTAGTTGTACTTACATAATTCTTCAAGCATAGCTTCTCTGCAACTGCAAGGCACAACAACTGCCGTTGTGTTAGTTTTGCATTGCTTACTTTCTTAGGCACATATTGATTCCTCTTCCGTAGATTCAGTATGTTATAACTAAAATTCTAAGGTTATATCTATCATGCAATAGATTGTACATTTTATTCATGCTGGGTTGTACCTTGGAATTTGAGAACTCCAACGTCAAATCTTAAATTTTGTCTTAGATATAAGAAAAATGCATCGATATAAAGACATGTTAATATATCACTAGCTAGATACCATGCTTTGCTATTGTTCATTCACAGTTATGTATTCATGTTAATCCACTCAAAATTATATATCACTAGCTAGATAACATGTTTCCCAGTTGTGAGTTGGTTGCAACCTAGCAAAAATGTTTATAACCGTTCGATTTGCATCGTGATTCGTGCTGGATTTGAGTCACAAGTGGGATGCAACCGACCGAAAATTAGTCGCTCAAGTTTTATATATTCATGCTGATTACAAGTAATTTGCAACAAAGAGAGATATTTTCATGTGGTATGCCATGTTAAAAGAGGGTTTGGTTTATTCCCCGCATCCTTACATTTTGTACTTGATTTTTGCAGGTTTAAAATGTATAATGTCTCCTGAAGTAGGATAATGAAAGTTGCATTAGCGTGTGGTTGGTTCCGTCTCCCAGAGTAGTGCAGTGCTCTTGAACTTATCATCGTAGATTTGGTGAATTCATCATTCACTGTCTCTTCCAGTTATGCTCCAACTAAGTAGCTGAATATATCCAGTTCTGCTCCAAGCTGCTACCACGGTACGTCGGTACATGAATTGCGTATAGAAAAGGTGCCATGGTTTAAAGTTCGGCGTTTTGTCTGAGAAAACAAAAGGAGCTTCCCACTCTATCCGGGCTTCTCTCTGCTGTTGCCGTTTAGCATGAGCCCGGCCTGATCATCTTAGTTCCATCGGCTCCCTGCAAGTGCAGACACAATGTCGGCATACGTAGAGGAATGCCTGCTATTCTTGCGCTGTGTTGTTCATGCCTCTCTAAAGAAATAGACGCAATGGATTATTTGTTGGTACAACACAACTTTCTCTTAGCCTTGGACAAAACACCTAGATGATAGGTTCCATATCCTTTTAGCTCAAAGAAACCTCGAGGTCTTGATTCTTTTCTGTCACACCATGTGTTTTTGTAACAAGACAAGTTGAGATTATAATGAAAAATTATATTGGTCAAATTGATGAAATTCATACCAAATCATATCCTGAGCCAACATATCACACAAATCATCGAGGGTTTTTTTCTTGTAGAAAACTAATTTACCCAAATCCTAATACTCCTTGCAATATTTCTAAAACCCGATAACATGGTCTGCATAAAACAAAAGTTCTTGTCATAAGGTAAGCTGCTGCTACGGTCCAGAAGTTGCATGAAAAAAAGGCCACCATAATTCAAAGTTAAGTGTTCCTGTCTGACAGGACAAAAAAAAAGATCTTCTCGTTCCATGGGAGTGCTTCTCTCGGTAGATGGCGTGCGGAGTTTAAGTTCTCAGCTCCATTGCCTCCCTGGAAGAATTCAGTTGATCAAAATATTGAAGGAAGAACAGAATTCTACCGAAGCTGGAAACCACCCACAGCCTGTAACTTCTGACAAACTACACTCAAGAAAACACAGCAGCTTAGATTATATATCTTACCAGAACAATTTCTCGACCTCTTCACTTTCAGGGTCCAGCTCCAACGCGCGCGAGAGAGAGTGATAGGCACTGTCATAATGCTAAGGAAAAGAGAGCACATTGCTTAATCAAGTAACATACGTGAAAGAAGCAACATAATTTTCAGACTCGACAGTTCTATCAGACCTTCATATACATAAAAGCTGAGCCTAGTCGATAGTGTGCCTTTGCCCACTTCGGACAAAGCTCCACGCATTTGTGTGCATCATAAAAAGCCCTTTCCCCCTTTCCCATTCGAAGCCAGCAAAGGCTCCTGTTTGATAGCAGCTTGGCGTCAAAGTTATCCATCTTCAGTGCCTGCAGCACACAAAACAGTCAAAAGATGCTGTTGCTCCATATTCCAGAAATTGTGCTCAGTTTGGACCATGGTTTGTCATTTGGTCCACAAATAACCAGGACCAAAAAGCTAAATTGTGATAAAAGAGCCACTCACACCTGAAATTCTCTAATCTACGCTATTCAGCTAACACTGTATATGCGACAAGATGTGCAAACTAGCAAGTAGTCTTTCAACTTTCATGGGAGAGGTTACAAGGTACCCAGTCGAATTTCACACATGGTAAATCAACTGAATTCTAATAGAGGAACGTGTTTCATCGTTGTACGCCTGTACCTCCCAGTTTAACAAAAATATAGTCCGAGAACATACCTGTGTGTACAAGACTGATGCATTCAGATAATCCTGCTTCTTAAATGCTTCATCCCCTTGTTGTTTCAGGTCAGGCATCCTCGTTTTCACAAAATTGTCATCCTGAGAAACTCGTAATACCTTGAGTCAGGCATATATATATATTAAGAGGTCAGATGCATGTGAGGAAGAAACAGTACTCTAAACAGTACAATAGGAAATGGAGTAAGAAAGCTCCTCAGGAAAGTTAGTTGGTACGCCTGCTAATGAATTAACATGCAAGCAAAATAAGTTATTCGATTAAGCATCATTCACATAAGAGTAGTTTTCAGCAACAGATCTTAGATAAAAAAGCACATGCAAGAACACACATGCACAATTAACGAGTACTTGATGTATGAAGTTTTACTTAAACATCGACGCCCAACATTACTTGGAGAGTTAACATGGGCCAACATTGGTGTGTGTATGCAAGAAAATTGCTACAGTAACATACCTCAAGTTGCTTGATTTCCATCTTCACGTGACTAATGATTCCATCAACGCTCCAATTTGTCACAGTTGAAATGGGAGAGGTAAAAGGAAAGAGTATCTCAACGTCTTCACGTGTACCATACTCAGCAGCCAACTCTATTGGGAATCTACCAAACTGTTGAGGAACAAGGAAAGCTTTACAAAAGCAATATTCAACATTAGGAAATAAGCAATGTCCCTGACACGATCCATGCAAACAATATTGCTTCACTACTGACCAAATTAGCATAGAGATGGCATAAAGGAGAAAGGCCCAAACTGGAGCACAGCCTCTTATTTGTATACTACAGATAGCCTCATGTAGCTGCACATACATCATAACTCCTACAGTCGTTGCATATCAGTAATTCAGTATAAGACAAGTCTACTGATTCACCATCTGACCAAATTAACAAAGAGATGGCACAAAGGGGGGAAAGCAATACAGTAGCATGCTTATGCAACAAAGGTAACTTAGCAATACTTTTTTTTAGATTACAGATAGCATCTGTAGGTGTTTTTGCATCATGACTCGTACATTAATGCATATCAGTATAATACAAGCCTACTGAAACTACAAAGACAAGAATATGTGACAAAATGGCATTCTAACCTTGTCAAGAACATTTGGGTTTGCACCAGCTTCCAACAAGCACTTGATAGCTTCAGTTAAGCCCCTCTCTGAAGCCGTTACCAAGGGATTATTACAAGAACCAGCACCACTCACATTAGCTCCACCCTATCAATGCAAGTATGGAAACCCAATCGTACGATTGTCTAGTCATTAATACATAGCTGACTATCAGTCTACAGAAATCCTACATTCCTACTGCAGTATAAACAGAGGATGCTATACTGGATCAATAGCTTCGCACAAGAAACATTATATTCGTGTAACGCCATGTCTAAAGGTCCAAGCAACCGAGTACCCTTGTTGGGCTGGAAAAATTAATAAAGAATTTAATTTTCATGTCAAAATATGACAGTTCCAAGATAAAGAAGGAAATTTCAAGGGAAATTTCAAGGTACCTGACGGCAGGAAGGTTGCCGTAGGTGAGGGTGTGCTCCACGGGTGAATAATCTAGCAACAAGACCCACATTGCACACAACCCAGTCATAACTCAAGTCGCAAAACTACAGTCTGGAGCCGGACAGGCGAACAAATTACCCACCCTGGGATGCGTCAGGCTTGTTGACGTCCATCTTGACCTCCTCGACGAGGTACTGGTACGCGGGCAGCCTGCCGCGGCCGCCGGCGGCGTGGAGCGCGTTCATGCCCATGTAGGTGGTGCTGGCCACCGTCGCCTGGATCCCTTGCCTGTCCACGTCCAGCTCCTTTGCAATCTCTGAATTTCACCAAAACAAAAGGGGGACACTTTCAGACTTTCAGTCAGGAATCGTCAAGCATGACAAGAAACGTAGCATATATACACTTGTTCAGAACTGTCCGAAATCACCCAACAACTCGAGCAATTAGGCCTTAGCACTCCGGAATCAACCATCAATCATGACAAGAACGTGGTATACTACATAGCACTCCACATCAGGACGAAATCGGCATCCCGGGGAGGCGGGGACTTGCCCCAGGGAGTCCCCCAGTTCAATTGCAACGAGGAAATCCCCAACGTTCCGGCCTAAATCAATAGCGAAATTCGACACCCCGGAGCCGGAAATCCGCGGCCAGATTGAAAAAAAAAGGCAAACTAAACCATAAGCGGATCTAGCCGCAGGTGCGGGCGGGGCTTACTTCTGATGTCGCGGACGTCGCCTTTGTGCGCGGCCTCGATGAACCTGGCCTCCGGCGGCCACCGCTCGCGGTCTGCACATCAGCACATGCGAATCGAATGAAGGGTCAGACGGCCGGCGGATCGACCAGCAATCGAACTGGGTCAGGCCGGTGGCGTACCTTTGCCGAGGAGGAGCTGGATCTGGCAAGGCAGCGGCAGTTCCCGGGTCCCCATCCTCTTTCCCTCTCCCTTCGTCGGCGGCGGCGGCGGTAGCGAGCGAGAAAAGAAGCTTCTGGGCGCGGGAAGAGAAGGGCGGGAAATGGGAGAAGCAATGGCGGGAAATAAGCCAGTTGGCTTATTGAGCTCAACTTTGCTTCTTGGTTCAAATTTTGAAATTTGAACCTCAACTTGCTGGAGATAGGGTTAAATTTGAACAAATACAATCGCGGCCATTATAGTCCAAACCCCAATTTTAACACGAGTGGCCCGATCCGCCGGATCAGTCTTTCGGGGATCGTCATAGAGGTATGTGAGCTTCTGTGTTTCGTAAAAAACTTAGCTTGTTGTATTGATCTCTTCCTTGGTGAAAGTTGAGTAAATTGGCTTGTGACACTTTGACGCGAAGTTTTGAGTTTTAATAAAGAATCTTTCATCGAAAGAAAGAAAGTGGTTGACGACATCGACCACAGTCAATCAGGTACTACACAAGAACCACAATCCAGACCACGCCTATACATCACAATGGCGCTCCATACTATGAATTACTCCTTCCCCAAAATATAAGACGCAATGCTCTTTTGAGTCGTTCTTTTAGCCTCCGATACATCATTTTTACCACAACTTCTACACAGAGATATTTTCCATGATAAACACATCCATATTATTCTTACAGGCCCAATCAAAATATTATGTCATCCATAGTAGGGGCCCAAGTTTCAAAACGTTGACGGCACGCTATATTTGCCACAAGATCACCGGAAAACGCCTTTGATGCATGATCCCTGAATGATGACACATCAAGACAACTGACAAAAGATTTGCGAGATGACAGCATTCAAGGACAATGCACGCAGGCTAGCATTCTTCGCGGTGGAACTGTCAGCTGTTACAACGGGCAGAGAAAATCAGCATGTTTATGTTAACACATTATGGGAAATTGGCAATGCAAATAAACTGATCATTTTTCGCTCTAGCTTAGCAAGTTCATCATTCACTGCCACACTTCCATACAGACAGTATAAGTCCCAGAATGGGTAGACAGTAACCTGTTATGCTCTAAACTGCTGCCACGTTACATGAATCACGTACAAAAAAAGCGCCATGAATTGAAGTTTCAAGGTCTTTGTTTGAGAGCACAAAAGAAGCTTCATATTGTGCGTGGGCTTCTCCCTGCTGTTAGCACGTAGAGGGCTTGATCACCTCCGTTCCATCGCCTCCCTGCAAGAATCAGTTGATCACAGCAAGTTAACGGATGACATCGAATTCTACCAACGATGGCACCATACAGAATGTGAAGCTGCTTACAGAAAATATCTAATGTCAGCTCAGAAACACCAAGAGGAAAGATGGATCTCTTACCAGAACAATTTCTCGATCTCTTCGCTTTCTGGGTCCAACTCTAAAGCGCGCGAGAGTGACTGATAAGCACTTGCATAATCCTATGGAAGGCAATCACACGGAGGAATCAAATAACAGATGTGAAAGGAGCAACGAATTTGACAGCTTGAACTCTCTTATTGCACCTTCATGAACATTAGAGCTGCTCCTTGACGATAGTGCGCTTTTGCCCACTTCGGGCGCAGCTTCTTGCACTCATTTGCATCATCAGAAGCCCTTTCCCCATTACCCATGCGTAGCCAGCAAAGGCTCCTGTTTGATAACAGCTTAGCGTCGAAGTTATCAAGCTTCAGTGCCTGCAGGAGACAAAAGTGTCAAAAATTGATGTAGTTACAGCATTACAGAAGCTCTGCTAAGTTTTCCCAGGAACGTGTGCTTTGCTCGACAGGTAAAATGACAGAAAAAGTAAACTGTGATAAAAGAGCAACTCCTACGTGAAATTTATCATGATGAAATGGAATACCGAGATCAATGTGTTATTATTTCATTTTTCAACAAAACAAACGCCATTTTTTTGTTACAATAGCTCTAGGTATAAAACTTCTCCAGTCTACACTGTCCAGCTAACACTCCATATAAGCGAAAAGATGGGCACACTAGTGACTAGTCTTTCAATAAGTTCTTGAGATAGCATTGCGAGGCAACTGGACAATATTAATGTATTGCCAAGGACAATTAATTTTAATAAATAATCAACTAAATAGTAAAGGAGGAACATGCTTCATGGTTGTGCATCTAGCCTACAGAGAGAAAATAGTCCGACAATGTACCTGTGTGTAGAGCACTGATGCATCCAGATAATCCTGCTTTTTAAATGCTTCATCTGCTTGACGTTTCAGGTCAGATATCTTTGTTTTCATAAAATCACCATCCTGGGCAACTCATAACTCTTGAGTCAGTTATATATAACTTACATGGTCTGATGCGTTACTCTAGCAGGATGTTGAGATGAAGTGAATGAGTACAGGAAACAGTAATACATAATTTTAAATCAGAACAAGATTTGAAAATCCAGTTCTCGCTACACAAACAGTAAATTGAGAGAGCTAATACAAGAAAATGAACTGGTCCCTTGTTATTTTTAGTATAAATAGACTTAATCAATTATAATTGGAGCAAAATAAGTTATCCAATAAAGTGTCATTTAAATAAAATGAGTATTCAGACTTCACAAATTACCAATGGAGCAGAAACATCATTCATATAAAATGAGTTTCCAAAACAGAACTAAAGAAGCAATGCAGATGGAAGAAAATACATGCGCATTTGACGAGAAAGAATAGGAAACTAAGCAAGAATTATAATGTGTTGATCTATGAAGTTCTATTAAATGTCGACTTGATGCCATCATTGCTCCCAGAGTTAATATGCAACCAAAATATCCGTGCGTGTGCAGATTGCTACATAGACGGACCTCAAGTTGTTTGATTTCCATCTTCACATGACTAATGATCCCATCAACGCTCCAATTCTCCACCGTTGAAATGGGAGAGGTGGAAGGGAAGAGTACCTCAACATCTTCCCGTGTACCATACTCAGCAGCCAACTCTATTGGCAATCTACCAAACTGTTGAGGAACAGGGGAAGCTTTAGCAAAGCAATATTCAACGTTAGGGAAAAAAGCAATGTTCTGGACATACTATTTACATGACCAAATTAAGAAAAACATGGTACGTAAAAAGGGGGAAAGGCGAGACACACAAGCTTGTTCAAAAAAAAAAGGGAGCACAGCCTTCTATTGGCTATTTGCAGATAGCGTCATGTAGTTGCACTTACATCATACCTCGTAAGGTTGTTACACATCAATATAAGATGTGTCTTCTGAAACTACAAAGCCAAGCAAGACACGAGAATATGTGACAAAAGGAGCATTCTCACCGTGTCAACAACATTTGGGTTTGCACCAGCTTCCAGCAAGCACTTAGTAGCTTCAGTTAAGCCCTTCTCTGCAGCCTTTGCCAACAGATTATTACATGGACTAGCACCGCTCACATCAGCTCCACCCTATCAGATGCAAGAACAGAAGACAAGCCAATCATAGTATCAACAGTTGTCTGGTCGCTAATACAAAGGTAACTAAATCAGACATCAGTTTTCCAACTTGAATATAATGAACAGAGGATACTATACCTGAATCAATAGTTTCACACAGGGCACAAATGATTTGTGCATTGCCATCTCTAAAGGTCTAAACAGACGAGTACCTTTGTTGGGCTGAAAAATAAAATAAAGAACTTCATTTTTCATCCAAAATATGACAGTTCCAAGAAAAAATGAAACTTGCAAGGGGAAAAGAGCTGAGCCGATACTTCTTTTATTAGAGTATAGCTTATAAAGTTATAGTCCCTTTGCTCAAACTGATTCTTCAGAACTGTTACGTGGGTCACCGGTCCTAGCATGCCTCATGTGGCTAATGCATTAACAACTATGAGCAGGGCATACTTGGTGGACTTACAAAGGTTTCCGATATTTACTAAACATGCCTATGGAGTGCTGTGCTACGCTAAGCCTAAGGCTACCACTTTTTTTTTTGTCAGTGGTCCGGGGGACTTTAATTGTAGGAAAGGAATATTGCCACAAGTGTGGCTGCGAACCAAAGGATAACTAAGTATGCTCTCAAGTACAGGTGGGAACAATTGGGGAACATAGTAAATAGGGAGCAAAAGAGAGAGTTGAGGTTGAAAGACAACAGATTAACGAAAAAATTGAACGGTACATCTGCTTTGTGCTGCAAAAGGATCTTGATGGTACTAGCATGTCCTTTAAAAGCAGCAAGAGAGAGTGGTGTCCCAGTAACTGCTAGTGCATCAACATCAGCTCCTCTAGAAAGAAGAAACTTTACTATTTCAGACTGACCTGGAGAAAAGGAGAAATAGGAGATTATGGCCATAACACTATAAAAAGTACTCCCTCCGTTCCATAATATAAGATGTTTTAGGTGCTACACATGTTGTCTAGATTCATACAAAAAAGAGTGTACATGTACACTAAAACATGTCTACATACATATGTGTGCATGTGAATGTGGCAAAAGGCTAAAACATCTTATATTGTGGAACGGAGGGAGTATATACACAAGATGTTTTGAGAAATAAGTTTCAATAACTATTGGGGGAAAGCAATTTGTGGGTCAAATTTCCCTGAACAGACCGAAATACCATAAGAAGTTAAGCATACCTAAATAAACAGTCATCATATCATATATACAACTTAATTAGACATTTCTTGGGAAACTAGTTTGAATGGCTAAAAAATAACATATGATAGATATCCCAAGATAAGATGTGCGGACAATAACGCTAAATACAAAAAGCCTACCAATATTGATAGCAGTTCTATGACACATGGATGTTTTACAAACTAATGTTTAAACTTTTCATAAGACTGATCGATATTCAGAACCTAATGGAGATAAGAGATCATGCTTGTTTTAATGTATGGCAACAAGAAAACTGTTTATATTAGGTTAGCTAGGCTCTTGGGTAAAATCCTATAACCATGGCACATTCCCTCCAAATTCAACATCTGATGCTACATTTGTGGTCGGTGTGACACAAAAATGAAGGGAGCAAGGCAATAGTAAAATACTCTGAGCATTAAACTACGGCAGAAACTTGCGGCGGTGGAAAGTAACGGTGAAAGGAATATACCACGGACTGCAGCCGAATGAAGAAGAGTGACGTTTCCTGAACGTTTCTGATGCGGATCGGCGCCATGATCAAGAAGATACCTCACGGCAGGAAGGTTGCCATAGTTGATGGCATGCTCCACGGGTGTAAGATCTGTCATCAAGATCCACACACAAGCGAGTTAAAGGTCAATTCATAAACCTATAATTCAGGACCAGAAATGTTTGACCAAGAAATTACTCTGGGAGGTGTCAGGCTTGTTGACGTCCATCTTGACCTCCTCAACGAGGTACCAGTAGGCAGGCAGCTTGCCGGAGCCACCGGCGGCGTGGAGCGCGTTCATGCCCATTGCCCATGTAGGTCGTGCTGGCCACCGTCACCGGGACCCCGTGCCCCTGCATGTCCAGCTCCTTCGCAATCTCTGGAGGAGAAATGAGTTAGCACGAACTTGTACAGAAATACCCAACTTGTAACAGGAATTAAGCCCCAGCATCAGAGCAGACCATCAATCATGACAGGAACAAGAACAATCAGGAACAAAAAAATCGCCACTAATCCCTGTAAGAAGAGAGTTCTGATGAACTAAGCCCACTAAATCATCAGTCGTGACAGGATCAAGACAAAAGGGGGTCCCTTTTACCCCCAAATCAGGAAGAAATCGCGAGTGGTCCTTCGTAAGAAGTACCAGAAACCCCCCATTTTGAATGAAGCCCCAGCGAGCGTTCCGGCCTAAATCGCAAGGGAAATCGTCGCCCCGGAGGAACTTGTAACAGGAATTAAAACCCCACTATCAGACGAAACCATCAGTCGCGACAGTACCATAGTGTCATGACCAAAGGGGGTCAGTTTTATCCCAAATCAGGAAGAAATCGCCCCTTATCCTTGTAACAAGAAAGTGCCCGAGGAATTAAGCCATCAATCGTGACAGGAACCAAGTATGAAGACAAAAGGTGGTCGCTTTTACCCCAAATCAGGAAGGAATCGCCAGAAATCCCCCAAGAAATCAAGCCCCAGCGAGCGTTCCCGCCTAAATCGTGAGGGAAATCGACACCTCGCCGGTAACCCCGCGGCCGGCCAGGTGAGTAAACCCTTGGCCCCCGGATCTAGCCTAGCGAGGGGGCAAACTGACGCCGGGAAGAGAGAGAGACGGGGGTGGCGGGGCTTACTCTTGATTTCGCGGACGTCGCTGTGGTGGGCGGCCTCGATGAACCTGGCCTCCGTCGGCCACCGGTCGCGGTCTGCACAGCAGCAGAAACAGATCGAAGGATGAGACACGGCGCGGCGGCCGGAGGGAGATCGATTGGGTCGCCGTGCGCCGGTGACGTACCTTTGCCGAGGATGACTTCGAGCTGGAAGGAAAGCGGCACGTCCCGGGTCCCCATCTCTCTCTTCGCCGGCGGCGGCGGCGGCGGCGGACGGAGCAAGGCGAGGAGAGGAAGCTTGTGGAGTGGCTATGAGGGAAATAAAAGGGCGGGAAATGAGTGGAAGACACGTCACTCGTGCCATCAAGGTCCACACGTCACCGCCTTTCCTCTCGCTTTGCTTCCTGCTTCAAAATATGAATTTCCAATTTGAAATTTCTCCCTTGACCTCTGCTTCAGTGGCGAATAAGTTGATACGTCGGCGCGAGAAACACAAACTAGTCGATTAGACCATCGATGAGTTCGGCTAGACCGCTCCTCTTCTGATTTCGGTTGCCATTTATTAAATTTTGCATATGCAGTGATTTTGTTAAACGCACGTTAACTACAAGCTCGGACTTAAAATACTTATTCGTGGGTTATCCTAAAGACAATATGCAATCTAAAGATACAACTATTCAAAGGGAAAGTGTTCGTCGTTAAGAACAATACTTTTCTTGAGAATTGAAAATAAAATCTCTGAACTGGGGTAAGTCAGCTTGATGAGACTAGAAAATTTCCGCCCGATATTGTTAGGAATGCCCCGATGGGGATGAGCCGGTCATGGAACCGGAGCTTCAAGAGACTCGGGATGAAGAAAGTTCAGTCAAGATGGTGACTGAACCTAGTTCTGGTAGGAATGACACCTTCTTAGGTTTTGGACAAAATATTGTTGTTGGACAATGATGAATTGCAATCCATTGAGGAAGAAATGATGGACACACACTCTCACAAAGGGCTAGGAGCCATGGATTTTTCTCTATGCATTGAAAAATAGGTTTGGAACTTGGTTGAGCAACCTGATGGCGTTAAAGCCATTGGTTGCAAATGGATCTATAAAAATAGGTGTAAATGATTGGAATGCTTTACATCTACAAAGATCAACTGCTTGCGTGAGTTAATTACGATGAGACATTCTTTCGGCTGGTTCTCTAGGACGGCCGGCCTTCACTAGCTCTTCCTTGACAGCTCCGGCCTCAACAACTCCACTTCTAGCACATGTTCGTGATTCATGCATGAGAATAGCTACATGCATAGTCAGGGTTGTTTGGGATGGCTTGGCCGAGTCATGCATGCCTGGAAGTGATTCCGAGGTGGGTAAGTCATGCATTAGAGGAGCGGTGGGTCATGCTATGGCGTCAGTTGCATGACATGCATAACAATGCTTGTGTATATATTCATATCGAGTAAAAGGACGCAGAAGGCCGCGAGGTCGGTAAACAAAGATGTAGTTAATTTCTAGTGTCGCCAAGGAGATTTTCTGTCAGGGAAACAAGGTAAACGTTAGAAAGACTATTGTTAGTTGAATCTGAGAGATTGGAGGAACCACCAAGTTGTATACAAGTTAGACCACAACAGCGCGATGCTACTGGTGTGGTGACGAGTTCCTGGTCACCGCCCTCACCGGCAACGGAATACGCTGGATTAACACTGTATGCTACATCCTCTGCGCCAAGGACTTCGCCTCCAGGAGCGACAATTTTGACGAATTTGACCCCTTTTTGAAATCTTTTATAGGAGTACAACTTATAAAGTTATAGTCTCTTTGCTCACACTGATTCTTCGGAGTTGTTACGTGTAGCATGCCTCGTGTGGCTAATGCATTAACAACTATGAGCAGGGTATATTTGATTGATTTACATGGGTTTCCGATATTTACTAAACGAGCAGTGAATCGATGGGTGAGACGGAGTGGCGGAGGGAGGGAGATCGATTGGGGCGGCGTGCGCCGGTGACGTACCTTTGCCGAGGATGACCTCGAGCTGGAAGGAAAGCGGCACGTCCCGGGTCCCCATCTCTCTTTGCCGGCGGTGGCGGTGGCGGTGGAGGTGGCAGAGCAAGGCGAGGAGAGGAGAGGAAGCTTGTGGAGTGGCTGGGGAAATAAAGGCCTCTTTGATTTAAAGGAAAGGGAAGTCAAAGGATTAGGGAAGGGATAGGAATAGGAAAGGGTGGCGGGTGCTAAACTTTCCTTGATCCTTGTGCACAGGATTTGAAGAATGAGCTCCGAGTGGATTTTTTGGTTCCTGTATGTTTTGCCTGGAAAGTGAGATGCAAAGGAAAATTTCCTCTACTATTCCCTTATGTCATTACTACGAATCAAACAAATGAACAGTACAAACTCTGAAAAAATCCTAACCCCGTACGGTTCCTTCAAATCAAAGGAGCCCTAAAAGAGCGGGAAATGGGAGAGACTGGGTGGAAGACACTCGCACGTCACTCGTGGCAGGCACATCCTCTTCTGATTTCGGTTGTCATTTATTGAATTTTGCGTATGTAGTAGTGCTTTTGTTAAATGCACGTTAACTACAAGGTCGGACTAAAAATGCTTCTTCTTGGGTTACCCTAAACACAGTATGCAATTAATTCTACAATTATTTAAATGGAATAGTGTTCATCGTGAAGAACAATACTTTTCTTGAAAGTTGAAAATAAAATCTCTCAACTAGGGTAAGTCGGCTTGATGAGCCGGTTATGTACCGGAGCTTCAAGAAGCTTGGAATGAAGAAAGTTCGGTCAAGATGGTGACTGGACCTAGTTCAGTTAGGAAGTAGGAACGACAACTTCCACAGGTTTTTGCATGTTGGACAATGATGAACTTGCAATCTCATAAGGAAGAGATGATGGACACACGCACATCACAAAAATGTCTAGGAGCCATGAATTCTCAATACTCCTATGCGTTGAAAAATATGCTTGGAACTTGGTTGGCCAACCTTTTTTATAGAGAAATGGGGATATCTTGGCCTCTGCATCGGGTGATGTACCCATCCATGTATTACAAATTTTATGAAAAGTATAGTGTTACATCTCAACAAATCATAAACAGATTGAGACAAACCTCAACCGGCCAAATAAAACAAAGAACTTTCATTTTATGTCTTTTTTCATCCGCTCCATCTTGACCACTCATCTGGGCTCATAAACAAATTTGTTCGGATTGGACCTGATTCTTCCGAGTTGTGACCTTTTACAGAACGCGACTAGCACATGTACTAGTTGACGTCTATTTTATATTTGTAGTTTTGGCTGAAAATCCGAACCTGGCTAGTACCTAGTACATGTACTAGCTAGGCTCTGTTTTGTTGGCCAAATTTTTGACTTGACTAGTACATATATATGTACTAGTTGCGGTCTGTTTCGTCGTATGATGATTTTCTTCTTAGCAAAAATTGGTCATCAACACATGCCCCTTGTTTTTGGCAAAGCCCGCGTGTCAAAAAATAACTTGCACCATTCTTGTTCTAAGGACGATGTCAACACTCCATCGGCCATATGTTCTTAATTAGGGCGATAATATTTTATCGACCATTTGCATGATTAGGCTTCCTGCCACACGCTCGGGTAGAATTTCTTCAACTAACGTCCATTAAGGGCCCAAGGCAATATCAAGCCTCCATCTATAGACTCCACCAAATATGAGTTTCCAGGCACAACTCTCACAATCTTAAAAGGACCCTCCCAGCTCAGAGACCATTTGCCGAATTTCTTGTCCTTCGAACCGACCGGCAAGATTACCTTCCAAACGAGATCACCGACCTGAAAACTTTTCAGCTTCCCCTTCTTGTTGTACGCACTGGCTACCCGTAATTTGTCTCTCTCAATTTCCTTCAATGCCGTCAAACGTTTATGAGCAACCTCATCATGTGAAAATCCACTGCTGATAAACCATCTTGCTTGGCGGTTTCTAGATGTGTTTCCATTTTGGAAAGCAGCATGCAACCAAAACGTATCTTCGTAAGTGTGTACAGTACTGATGAATGTTCTATGGCAATGGGAAGGGGGTCCGGAAGAGGGGCATTGGCCCCCCTCTCCCTTAGCTAGTGAAAAAACAACCTACGCACGCTGAAGCCACAAGATACCATTTATCCGTCACATGGTTCCTGCGTTGACATATACGTGGTGTGGCCAATGTCATCAAGCATGTTAATAAAATCAACTAACTCGTCACTGAAGAAGAGGCCAACGGCATAAGAAGTTCTATTTGAAATGGGGTTTGAATCTGATATTTTGAATCAGGAAGCAAAACAAGGGAAAGGCCTTGGCTCGAGTGTCAGACCAAAATCAATTGGGGGGAAACAATGGGGGAGAAAACTTACTCCGTTACCTGATCGGAAACAAAAAAATAAAAAAAGATTACTTTGATTAATTAACAAAGAAGATTTTGATTATATGAAGAATCACCAAAATATATTATCAAATAGGAAAATTTGATTCCTCATCCAAAACATCACGCGAATACGAAATTGGAGACAAAATACACAAGATATTGATCCGAGCTTTTTTTCATTTCTATAATCAATCAAGAAAACCACTTTTGTCTAGAAAACGAGGGCTCGAACATTAATTATCCACGATGCATCTCTAGTGAATATTTGTTCCGAAATTCTAGAGATAAAAAACTTGGAGGTAAGTGAGAATGTGCGCGGCGTGGAAAATCAATCGTTCGAGAAGTTACGATTTCACCGGAAGTTTTTTCTTTTGTTCCCGACGTGTTGTTGTCGAGCTTTTTTCTTTTCTATAATCAATCAAGAAAACCACTTCTGTATCAAAACAATATATTTTTTGACAAACATAACCTATGATTTTCTGGTTAGTGGTTAAGGTTTCGGTTAGCAACCATATGTACATGAACTTGTTCACGAATTTGAGCATTGTAGATTTTGTATGTCCACGATTTCATCTTTTGTAGATCTTGGATGTCATCAATCATCATATGAACAAAGCAATCAGAGCACTTGTTTCTGTCCATACCGCCTCTCCACATATACGGAGTGTTAATGCTTTGCTCCGGTACTTTATTCAAAGGAGTACCTTAATTACCAGTAGTTTCCCTTGAGGCCCCGCTGCAACGGGCTGGTAGGACAGAAGATGTTGTGCAAGTTTCTCATTGCGAGCACGTACGACTATATACGGAACACATGCCTATGGTTACTTAGTACTTGGATGCTTTCTCTTTATTTATCTGCAAATGCCTATGTCTTGATTGTAATGCTTTATGTGATCTTGGTGCTAGCATTTCTGTTATGCCTAAGAAACTCTATGATATGCTTGATTTGCCACCTTTGGAACATTGTTATTTGGATGTTTATCTTGCTGATAATGCCATGAAGAAACCTTTGGGGAGAATTGATGATGTTCTTATTATGGTTAACAATAACCTTGTCCCCGTTGATTTTGTTATTATGGATATCGAATGCAATGCATCTTGTCCTATTGTTTTGGGAAGACCTTTTCTTAGAACTGTTGGTGCCATCATTGATATGAAAGAAGGGAATATTAGGTACCAATTCTCACTCAAGAAAGGTATGGAACACTTCCCTAGGAAGATAATGAAGTTACCTTTTGATTCTATTATTAGAACAAGTTATGATTTGGATGCTTCTTCACTTGGAAACACTTGATTCTCACTTTCTGTGCCTAGCTGAAAGGCGTTAAAGAAAAGCGCTTATGGGAGACAACCCATGGTTTTTATTTTCTGTGATTTTTCTTTTTGTTTGAGTCAAGGAACTTGTTTACTTCTGTAACAACTCCTTTGTATCTTTATTTTATTGCATTGTTGTGCCAAGTAAAGTCTCTAGTTGAAAGTTGATGCTAGATTTGGATTTCTACGCAGTGACAGATTTTTTCTGTCCACGGTTTTGAGCTGTATTCACTCAAGAAAAATTGAAAAATTCTGAAAATATTCACGCATGATCCTCAGATATGTACGCAACTTTCATTAGTTTTGAGTTTTCGAATCTGAGCAACTTAAGTGCCTCGAAAAAATTCGTCTTTCCAGACTGTTCTGTTTTTGACAGATTCTGCCTTTTATTTCGCATTCTCTCTTTTACTTTGTTTGAGTGGATTTCTTTGCTCCACGAAACATCAGTGGCTGTAGCTAATGTCCAGAATCTTTGGTGATGATTGTGTCATAACAGAATATGTGAATTTTTGATTATGCACTAACCCTCTAATGAGAATTAATTCGAGTTTGGTGTGAAGGAAGTTTTCAAGGATCAAGAGAGGAGTATGATATGATATGATCAAGAAGAGTGAAAAGTCTAAGCTTGGGGATGCCCCCATGGTGCATCCAAGCATATTTCAAGAAGACTCAAGCATCTAAGCTTGGGGATGCCCAAGGCATCCCCTTCTTCATCAACAACTTATCAGGTCATCTCTAGTGAAACTATATTTTAATTCTTTCACATCTTATGTGATTTACTTGGAGCGTCTGTGTGCTTTTATTTTTGCTTTGTTATCTTTATTTTCTGAATAAGTTGGATCCTAGCATCCTTGTGTGGGAGAGAGACACGCTCCCATTTTCATGTGAATACTCGTATTCTTCACTTATATTTGTTGGGTATTCTTGACTAGCTACTGCAATGCTTTTAGCTCCTGTTTTTCATGCATCTCTTGTTCAGAGCTATTAGTTCTTGTAGAGAAGTACTCTCTTGTTTCATTGTTATATTATTTGGAGAGTTTTATGTTGAAATAAGTTGATTGGTGTTTGTTTGGAAACAGAAAATGCTACATGTGGTAGATGGTATATTGAAAAGACATACTCATTCTTGTAGATCATTGTCTTGGATAATTTGATGCTTTGCAATTGTTTTGAGCTCTCAAGTAGATCATGTTTAAGCTCTTGCATCATGTAGTTAAACCCTATTAGTGGAGAACTACCGTAGAGCTTGTTGAAATTTGGTTTGCATGTTTGGTATCTCTAAGGTCTAGATATTTTCTGGTAAAATGTTTGAGCAACAAGGAAGACAGTGTAGAGTCTTATAATGTTTGCAATATGTTTTTATGTAAGTCTTGCTGTACCGGTTGATATCCTGTGTTTGCTTCAAACAACCTTGCTAGCCTAAACTCTGTACTGAGAGGGAATGCTTCTCGTGCATCCAAACCTTGAGCCAAAACCCATGCCATTTGTGTCCACCACAACTACCTATTATGTGGTATTTCCTGCCATTCCAAGTAAATACTTCATGTGCTACCTTTAAACCATTCAAAACTTTATTACTCCTTATTTGTGTCAATGTTTTATAGCTCATGAGGAAGTTATGTGGCGTTTACACTATCACCTTGTCATTTACTCATGACAGACTTTCACCAATGGACTAGTGGCATATACATCCGCTTATCCAATAACTTGCAAAAAGAGCTGGCAAATGGGGTGCCCAGTCCCAATTAATTATAACTTTAACCATTTGATTCTCTTCACATGTTTGCCAATGATTTATCAGAAGCAATTTTCAAAATGTTAAGCAATATCAAATAGGCACTCCTCCATGGTATGTGATTGTTGGAAGGCACCCGAGGATTCGGTTAGCCATGGCTTGTGTAAGCAAAGGTTGGGAGGAGTGTCATACCAATTTATAAATATGCATGTGTAAACAAAAGAGAAGAGGGACGATCTTCCCTTGGGTAGAAATAACTGATACGTCTCCAACGTATCTATAATTTCTTATGTTCCATGCTTATATTATATCAATTGCTACATGTTTTATTCACACTTCATAGCATTTTTATGCATTTTTCTGGGACTAACCTATTAACAAGATGCCACAGTGCCAGTTCCTGTTTTCTGCTGTTTTTGTTTCAGAAAAGTTGTTCTGCAAATATCCTCGGAATTGGACGAAACAAAATGCCACGTTCCTATTTTTCCGACACGTTCACGAAGTCCGAAGGAGAGACGAAGGGGGGCACCGAGGCGCCGTCCCCACCCCATGGCGCGGGTGGGCCCACTGGCGCGCCGCCATGTGGGGAGCGAGCCTCGGGCCTCCACCGACATCGCCCCTTCGCCTATTTATTCTCCCCGAGGCGAAAACCCTAAAAACATCAGTCATATTCCACCAAGGGTTCCGCAGCGCCGCCGCCATCGACGACAAGTTTCGGGGGACAGAAGTCTCTGTTCCGGCACGCTGCCGGGACGGGGAAGTGCCCCCGGAGCCATCTCCACCGCCATCTTCATCGTTGTTGCTGCCTCTCATGATGAGGAGGGAGTAGTTCTCCCCGAGGCTGAGGGCTCTACCGGTAGCTATGTGGTTTATCTCTCTCTCCCATGGTGTGATCTTTATGTGATCATGAGCTTTGTAATCTAGTTGAATAAGTAGATGTTACTCTTTATCTATTATGCCACTCTAGAGGTTACTTTAATATGAACTCCGGAGTCACTCTCCACGGTGTGAAGGTGACAGTGTGCGCATCGTGTGTGACTCCTTTATGACGTTGTGGTGTTTGTTTACTCCGACTTGAGGTGTGCTTTTGCAGCCCTACGCAATGAATGGTGTTCGTTATCCAACAAGAGAGTGTTTGAGAGTAGTATTTATTTATTCAATTATGTTGTCATTGTTGAGAGTGTCCACTAGTGAAAGTATGATCCCTAGGCCTTGTTTCTAAGCATTGAAACACCGTTTACAACAAGTTCTGCTACATGTTTGCTTGCTGCCATTTTTATTTCAGATTGCAATTACTACTTATAATCATCCATATTACTTGTATTTCACTATCTCTTCGCCGAACTAGTGCACCTATACATCTGACAAGTGTATTAGGTGTGTTGGGGACACAAGAGACTTCTTGTATCTTAATTGCAGGGTTGCTTGAGAGGGATATCTTTGACCTCTACCTCCCTGAGTTCGATAAACCTTGGGTGATTCACTTAAGGGAAACTTGCTGCTGTTCTACAAACCTCTGCTCTTGGAGGCCCAACACTGTCTACAAGAATAGAAGCGTGCGTAGACATCAAGCTATTTTCTGGCGCCGTTGCCGGGGAGGTAAGTGTTGGAAGGTATCTCCTTTAGATTCTGCAATTATTTCTTTTTGTTTCTTGTTTTTATTTTCACTAGTTAGGCTTAATGGAAAACAACAAAAAAATTAGAGATCTTTATGAACTTTATATTGAATTAGGACATGATGCTTTTGAAGAGAAAATTAAAAAACCTATGGAGGCTTGTTTGCATAATAGTGATAGCAATGTTATTCATGAATTCTTTGAACACCATTATTGCTAATGCTATGGAAAAGTCTAAGCTTGGGGAAGCTGGTTGTGATGAATATGATATTTTTAGTCCCCCAAGCTTTAAGGAGGAAATTTGCTTTGATAATACTTTGCCTCCAATATATGATGATTATAATCATTGTGATATTTTCAGTCCACCTACTATTGAGGATATAGTTTATGTTGATTATGATATGCCTCCTATATATGATGTTTACAATGATGAATATGATATTTCAGTCCATCTACTATTGAGGATAAAATCATTTGATTATTCTATGCCTCCTATTTATGATGATTACAATGATGGATGTGATACTTTTACTCCCACTATTATTAATGATTATGCTTATGTGGAGAGTAATGGTACTTTATGCTTATGGATCATGATAATAATGCTTTATGTGATAGCTATATTGTTGAGTTTATTCATGATGCCGCTGAAAATTATTTTGAGAGAGGAAATATGGTTGTGGAAATTTGATATTATTAAAACACCTCTCTTTATGATGAAAGATTTGAGCTTTCTCTTGATTTGCTTTTATTTGATGGTTACTTTAAGACCTACTGGTCATATGAGAGAGGGAGACACGGCTTCATAAATCACAATAATATTAAGTCTCCTCTCTTTTTGTTGAAATTTTTGAAGTTGCACTTGTTTTGCCTTCTATGCTAGTCACTTTGTGCTTCATTGATTTATTTTCTTACAAGATTCCTTTGCATAGGAAGTGGGTTAGACTTAAATGTGTTTGATATTTGCTTCTTGATGCTCTTTTATATTCAACTCTTATACATATGAGAGCATATCAAAAATTTCATGCCTAGCTAAAAGGCTTTAAAGAAAAGCGCTTGGGAGACAACCCATTGTTTTATTTCTGCAATTTTCTTTTATTTGAGTCAAGGAGCTTGCTTACTTCTGTAACAACTCCTTTGTATCTTTATTTTATTGCATTGTTGTGCCAAGTAAAGTCTCTATGAAAGTTGATGCTAGATTTGGATTTCTGCGCAGTGACAGATTTTTGCTGTCCACCGTTTTGAGCTGTATTCATCCAGAAAAATCGAAAAATTCTGAAAAATCACGCATGATCCTTATATATGTACGCAACTTTCATTAGTTTTGATTTTCGCATCTGAGCAAGTTAAGTGCCTCGAAAAAATTCGTCTTTCCAGACTGTTCTGTTTTTGACAGATTCTGCCTTTTATTTTGCATTGCCTCTTTTACTATGTTTGATTGGATTTCTTTGCTCCATAAAACATCAGTGGCTGTAGTTAATGTCCAGAAGCTTTGGTAATGATTGTGTCACAGTAGAATATGTGAATTTTTGATTATGCACTAACCCTCTAATGAGAATTACTTTGAGTTTGGTGTGGCGGAAGTTTTCAAGGAGCAAGCGAGAAGGATGATATGATGTGATCAAGAAGAGTGAAAAGCCTAAGCTTGGGGATGCCCCCGTGGTCACCCCAGCATATTCAAGAAGACTCAAGCGTCTAAGCTTGGGGATGCCAAGGCATCCCCTTCTTCATCAACAACTTATCAGGTCATCTCTAGTGAAACTATATTTTAATTCTTCCACATCTTATGTATTTACTTGGAGCGTCTGTGTGCTTTTATTTTTGCTTTGTTGTTTTTATTTTCTGAATAAGTTGGATCCTAGCATTCTTGTGTGGGAGAGAGACACGCTCCGCTTTTTCATGTGAATACTCATATTCTTCACTTATATCTTTTGAGTATTCTTATCTAGCTACTGCTATGCTTTTAGCTCCTGTTTTTCATGCATCTCTTTTAGAGCTGTTAATTCTTGTGGAGTAGTACTCTCTTGTTTCATTTGTAAATTACTTGGAGAGTTTTTTTGAAATAAGTTGATTGGTGTTTGGTTGGAAACAGAAAATGCAACATGTGGTAGATGGTATATCGAAAAGACACATCTATAGATCATTGTCTTGTTTTATTTGACACTTTGCAATTGTTTTGAGCTCTCAAGTATTTCATGTTTAAGCTCTTGCATCATGTAGTTAAAAGCCTATTAGTAAAGAACTACCGTAGAGCTTGTTGAAATTTGGTTTGCATGATTGGTATCTCTAAGGTCTAGATATTTTCTGGTAAAAGTGTTTGAGCAACAAGGAAAGACAGTGTAGAGTCTTATAATGCTTGCAATATGTTTTCATGTGAGTCTTGCTGTACCGGTTTATACTTGTGTTTGCTTCAAACAACCTTGCTAGCCTAAACTCTGTACTGAGAGGGAATACTTCTCGTGCATCCAAAACCTTGAGCCAAAACCCATGCCATTTGTGTCCACCATATCTACCTATTATGTGGTATTTTCTGCCATTCCAAGTAAATACTTCATGTGCTACCTTTAAACTATTCAAAACTTTATTACTCCTTATTTGTGTCAATGTTTTATAGCTCATGAGGAAGTATGTGGCGTTTACTCTATCACCTTGTCATTTATTCATGACAGACTTTCACCAATGGACTAGTGGCATATACATCCGCTTATCCAATAACTTGCAAAAAGAGCTGGCAAATGGGGTGCCCAGTCCCAATTAATTCAACTTTAACCATTTGATTCTCTTCACATGTTTGCCAATGATTTATCAAAGCAAATTCAAAATGTTAAACTTTATCAAATAGGCACTCCTCCATGGTATGTGATTGTTGGAAGGCACCCGAGGATTCGGTTAGCCATGGCTTGTGTAAGCAAAGGTTGGGAGGAGTGTCATACCAATTTATAAATATGCATGTGTAAACAAAAGAGAAGAGGGATGATCTACCCTTGGGTAGAAATAACGTCCTTCATGGGAGCCGCTCTTGAAAGTTTGGGTGACAAGGGGGATAGAGTGCCCACTGCCATTCGTTGACAACAACAAACACCTCTCAAACACTTACTTTATGCTCTCTATATGTTTTCAAAAACAAAAAGCTCTAGCACATGATTTAATCCCTGCTTCCCTCTGCGAAGGGCCTATCTTTTACTTTATTGTTGAGTCAGTTTACCTACTCCTTTCTATCCCTGAAGCAAACACTTGTGTCAACTTTGTGTGCAACAATTCTTATATGTTTACTTATTGCACTTATTATATTGCTTTGTGTTGACAATTATCCATGAGATATACAAGTTACAAGTTGAAAGCAATTGCTGAAACTTAATCTTCCTTTGTGTTGCTTCAATGCCTTTTACTTAGAATCTATTGCTTTATGAGTTAACTCTTATGCAAAACTTTTTGATGCTTGTCTTGAAAGTACTATTTATGAAAAGCTTTTGCTTATATGATTCAGTGTTTACTCATTATCTATTTGTTAGCAAACTATAGACCATTGCCTTGAGTCACTTCATTCATGACATATGCTTTACAATATTATTTGATCAAGATTATGTGGTAGCATGTCACCTTCAGAAATTATTTGTTGTTATCGTTTTACCTACTCGAGGACGAGTAGAACTAAGCTTGGGGATGCTTGATACGTCTCCAACGTATCTATAATTTCTTATGTTCCATGCTTATATTATACCAATTGCTACATGTTTTATTCACACTTCATAGCATTTTTATGCATTTTCTGGGACTAACCTATTAACAAGATGCCACAGTGCCAGTTCCTGTTTTCTGCTGTTTTTGTTTCAGAAAAGTTGTTCTGCAAATATCTCGGAATTGGACGAAACAAAATGCCATGTTCCTATTTTTTCGACACGTTCACGAAGTCCGAAGGAGAGACGAAGGGGGGCACCGAGGTGCCGTCCCCACCCCATGGCGCGGGTGGGCCCACTGGCGCGCCGCCATGTGGGGAGCGAGCCTCGGGCCTCCACCGACATCGCCCCTTCGCCTATTTATTCTCCCCGAGGCGAAAACCCTAAAAACATCAGTCATATTCCACCAAGGGTTCCGCAGCGCCGCCGCCATCGACGACAAGTTTCGGGGGACAGAAGTCTCTGTTCCGGCACGCTGCCGGGACGGGGAAGTGCCCCCGGAGCCATCTCCACCGCCATCTTCATCGCTGTTGCTGCCTCTCATGATGAGGAGGGAGTAGTTCTCCCCCGAGGCTGAGGGCTCTACCGGTAGCTATGTGGTTTATATCTCTCTCCCATGGTGTGATCTTTATGTGATCATGAGCTTTGTAATCTAGTTGAATAAGTAGATGTTACTCTTTATCTATTATGCCACTCTAGAGGTTACTTTAATATGAACTCCGGAGTCACTCTCCACGGTGTGAAGGTGACAGTGTGCGCATCGTGTGTGACTCCTTTATGACGTTGTGGTGTTTGTTTACTCCGACTTGAGGTGTGCTTTTGCAGCCCTACGCAATGAATGGTGTTCGTTATCCAACAAGAGTGTTTGAGAGTAGTATTTATTTATTCAATTATGTTGTGCTCATGTTGAGAGTCCACTAGTGAAAGTATGATCCCTAGGCCTTGTTTCTAAGCATTGAAACACCGTTTACAACAAGTTCTGCTACATGTTTGCTTGCTGCCATTTTTATTTCAGATTGCAATTACTACTTATAATCATCCATATTACTTGTATTTCACTATCTCTTCGCCGAACTAGTGCACCTATACATCTGACAAGTGTATTAGGTGTGTTGGGGACACAAGTGACTTCTTGTATCTTAATTGCAGGGTTGCTTGAGAGGGATATCTTTGACCTCTACCTCCCTGAGTTCGATAAACCTTGGGTGATTCACTTAAGGGAAACTTGCTGCTGTTCTACAAACCTCTGCTCTTGGAGGCCCAACACTGTCTACAAGAATAGAAGCGTGCGTAGACATCAATAACGTCCTTCATGGGAGCCGCTCTTGAAAGTTTGGGTGACAAGGGGATAGAGTGCCCACTGCCATTCGTTGACAACAACAAACACCTCTCAAACACTTACTTTATGCTCTCTATATGATTTCAAAAACCTAAAAAGCTCTAGCACATGATTTAATCCCTGCTTCCCTCTGCGAAGGGCCTTTCTTTTACTTTATGTTGAGTCAGTTTACCTACTTCTTTCTATCTCAGAAGCAAACACTTGTGTCAACTTTGTGTGCATCATTTCTTGCATGCTTACTTATTGCACTTGTTATATTACTTTGTGTTGACAATATCCATGAGATATATATGTTGAAAGTTGAAAGCAATTGCTGAAACTTAAATCTCCCTTTGTGTTGCTTCAATGCCTTTTACTTAGAATCTATTGATTTATGAGTTAACTCTTATGCAAAGCTTTTTGATGCTTGTCTTGAAAGTACTATTCATGAAAAGTTTTTGCTTATATGATTCAGTTGTTTACTCTTTATCTATTTGTTAGCAAACTATAGACCATTGCTTTGAGTCACTTCATTCATGACATGAGCCTTGCAATATTATTTGATCAAGATTGTGTGAAAGCATGTCTCCTCAGAAATTATTTTGTTGTTATCGTTTTACCTACTCGAGGACGAGTAGAACTAAGCTTGGGGATGCTTGATACGTATTCAACGTATCTATAATTTCTGATGTTCCATGCTTATATTATATCAATTGCTACATGTTTTATATACACTTTATATCATTTTTATGCATTTTCTGGGACTAACCTATTAACAAGATGCCACAGTGCCAGTTCCTGTTTTCTGCTGTTTTTGGTTTCAGAAAAGTTGTTATGTAAATATTCTCGGAATTGGACGAAACAAAAGCCAAAGTCCCTATTTTCCTGACACGTTCACGGAGTCCGAAGGAGAGACGAAGAGGGGCCGTGGGCCGCTCTCACCATGTGGTGGCGCGGTCCCACATGCTGTCGCGCCGCCACGTGGTGAGGACGCCACGGGCCTCCACAGACGCCGCCCCTTCGCCTATATATTCATCTATTCGGGAAAACCCTAGATACCCGAGTCATATTCCACGAAAAGTTCCAGAGCCGCCGCCGTCAACCCTAACTCGGGAGGGTTCTGAAGCTCTTCCCAGCACCCTGCCGGAGAAGAGAATCATCACCGGAGGGCTCTACATCGCCATGCCTGCCTCCGGAGTGATGTGTGAGTAGTTCATCTTTGGACTATGGGTCCATAGCAGTAGCTAGATGGTTGTCTCTCTCCTCTTGTGCCATCATGTTTAGATCTTGTGAGCTGCCTATCATGATCAAGATCATCTTATTGTAATGCTACATGTTGTGTTTGCTGGGATCCGATGAATATTGATACTATGTCAAGTTAAATACTGAAATATTATGTCTATGTCTTTTATGATCTTGCATGCTCTCCGTTACTTGTTGAAACTCTGGCCAAGTGAATGCTTGTGACTCCAAGAGGGAGTATTTATGCTAGATAGTGGGTTCAGTCTCCATTTAATCTGGGGGAGTGACAGCAACCCCTAAGGTTGTGGATCTGCTGTTGCCACTAGGGGTAACCTAATGATGCTTTGTCTAAGGATGAATGTGTTGTTTACATTATGCACTTTACTTAATGCAATTGTCTGTTGCTTGCAACTTAATACTGGAAGGGGGTTCGGACGCTAACCTGAAAGTGGACTATTTAGGCACAGATGCATGCTGGATAGCGGTCTGTGTACTTTGTCGTAATGCCCAAATGAATCTCATAGTCATCACTACAACTTGCACATGCATATTATGCACTTATCAATATTGTCAATTGCCCAGCTGTAATTTGTTTACCCAGCATGTTAGTTATTTATTATGGAGAGACACCACTAGTGAACTGTGGACCCCGGTCCATCCTTTTACATCTGAAATACAACCTACTGCAATCATTGTTCTTTTTCATTCTCTGCAAGCAAATATCATTTTCCACACTATACGTCTAATCCTTTGTTTTCAGCAAGCCGGTGAGATTGACAACCTCACTGTTAAGTTGGGGCAAAGTATTTTGATTGTGTTGTGTGCAGGTTCCAAGTCAACCGCCAAGACCTCCCTTTCGACACCGCACTTTTTCTGGCACCATTGCTAGGAAGAGGAAGCACTCCACCAACACCACTTTTTCTGGCGCCGTTGACACCTTCAGAAGTGTCTTCATCTCCTACTGGTTCGATAACCTCGGTTTCATACTGAGGGAAAACTTGCTGATGCACTCATCATACCTTCCTCTTGGGGTTCCCAACGAACGTGTGTCTTTCATGTCATCATGACACTATGGAAACGCGTAAAAAACATCAATAACAAACACGTTTCTCAAGCCTCGTCACTCATGTGAAGTCCCACCTCGACAACAGAGGTATTAACCATCACCTACGATGCATATGGTTGGCATGTTGCCAAAGGTTGAGGTCATCACTTACATAGTTTTTTGTTCCACTCGTTTCCAATGAAATTGTCTCATTGGTCTATTTGTGTGTCTACCGCAGAAATTCAAATAAAGTTTCACAACACAAGCTGGAAGTAATATCATGTTTCATTATAGAAAATTCCAAATGCCACCATAATAATAAGACGAATTACAAAATTATTAGCCTCACTAAAATATCTCATGTAGGCACGAACATCCGAGATTACAAGAGGGAAGGTCTATTCACATTGATCCACGGTGTGATCGATCTAGATTATGGTTCCCACGTTGACATATCCGTGGTGTGGCCAATGTCATCAAACAAAATCAACTAACTCGCCACTGTAGGAGAGGCCAAAAGAGAAAGTTCTAATCCAAATGGGATTCATATTAATATTTTGAATCATGAAGCAAAACAAGGGAAAGGCATTGGCTCGAGTGTCAGACCGCGATACTTTGTCGACTAGACCATAACCGTTGTTGTAAAATGTTAACAGAACTTGCATAGTCTCCATTGATTCTATGAAGATGCAGCCTCCTACAAGGTGTCTTCCACTTATTCTAAAAATCGCTACTAGCATTTGCGTAGTCACCGCTGATTCTTTGAAGAAGAGGTCCATACAGAAAGTTGAGATTCAAAATTCAAAAATTGAATCGAGAAGCAAAGCAAAGGGAAAGGCACGTCCCTGCCACGAGTGACGTGTCTTCCACCCATTTCCCGCCCTTTTATCTCCCCAGCCACTCCAGAAGCTTCCTCTCCTTCATCGCCACCGCCGCCGCCGGCGAAGAGAGATAGGGACCCGGTACGTGCCGCTTCCCTTCCCACTCGAGATCATCCTCGGGAAAGGAACGTCACCGGCGCACGCCGCCTCAGTCGATCTCCCTCCGCCGCGCGCGCCGTCTCACCCCTCGATTTGCTGACCGCGACCGGTGGCCGACGGAGGCCAGGTTCATCGAGGCCGCCCACCACGGTGAAGTCCGCGACATCAAGACTAAGCCCCGACGGGGGGGGGGGGGGGGGGGGGGTGTTTTCATTAGACGGGAGATCTAGATTGCCGACGAGGAAGCTAAGAGTCACCTCCAAATTGCCCAAGATCGCCTGAGTGTAAGTTGCAGAATCGTCACCCTAGGGACGACCGCTTTCTCTCTAGTAGCCTTGTTACTCAAAGTATTACTACTCTTCCACTTCTTTCCTGCTTTAAAAATGTTTTATATAAATTCAATTTTGTGCTCATAATTTTTAGATGCTATTTTCTTATAATTCATTGTTCACATTTTGGTTCTAGAGAGATGCATGTCATTAGTTCTTCGTGTAACATGAAATTTGACATGTGTACTTAACATGAAATTTGACATGTTTAGTTAACCTTTATGCTCATTTTATATTGTGGATTTAACATAAGCTAGACCTTTTTAAAACGTGGCAGGGACAGGGGCGGCGATTGGCGGCGGCGGAGTGTGATGCGACGACGGTGGCGATGTTGGAGCCGACGAGACTCTCCCGTCTGAGCTGAGATGAGGAATCCCTCGTCAGTTGGCCGTTTGCCGGCTAGGCGGGCCTGCTCTGGTCACGGCTCGCCGATTGCCATGGCATCCATCCCCACGCCTTCCTCCTCCGCCGCCGCGTCGTATCGTCCACCGCCGGTCACTCCTCCAGCCCACAAATCTCTCTGATCTCATGTCCCCGGCGTTTGCCCACACTCCAGGTCGCACTCCTCTCTTCTGTTTCAGTGTGCTGCCTGCCACATGTTTGTTGTTATGCCCCTGCAAGCTTTCCGCCAGAAGAGAGATGACTTAAAAATTCTAGACTCTAGTATATGGTGATCATGTTAGTTAGAGCTTTTGTAAGTATGTCCTGATGCTTCAGTAATACTGAAAACGACTTTGCTCACTCTTGTACTGTTCGTGGAAGATTAGTCCTTATTTCATTCGAGTGGACTGCTGCTTTGCTTACTGCATGAGTTACTGGCATCATAATATATATCAGAAACATCATCATGTAGATGTTACTATTATGTACTAGAAATCTCAATCTAGTATGTTTCAGTTAAACCTCATTGTTACTCTGTTGCAATGGATGTAATTTGTATGTGGTGAGATTACTCATGTGAGCGTCTCTACATTATGTTCTGTATGTTCTAATTAGCACACAGTACCGGTTACCCTTGGCAGTAAACATTGTGCTGAATGTAAATGTGGCGCTTCAAACTAACATTGGATATTAATGCGTCTCTACTTAAACAGGCACAACAGCCAGTGATTCATCAAATGTATGTTAAATCTGGGAGGAAAAGTACAACTAAATTTACATGCAGGAAACACTGGATAAAAATGCTTCATGTATAATGAAAAATGTAGTTATTAATGCCAACAACAACGTAGAGCCCTGCAGGTTCTGCTGTTTTATTGAAAAGAAAGGTGTAATGCCGGTTGTTTTGCTAGACCGCTGGAACATCTTATTGAGCTTTATGTATGTTGACTTGAACACTTAAGAACCTCCATTCATCTTATGATCAGGAAAATACGAATATCGATTTGAAAGGTGGGACGAATTTCATATAATTGAAGTTCGTGAAATTTCGATGGACAAAGAATGGTGCCAGAGAAAAATGCAGAATGAGCATGAGTAATACGCCTTGAAATGTTCAAATATCAGCTGTTGAGCCTCTCACCGGAGCTTTCTTCATGTGCACTGTGCAGATATCAGGGAAGAAAGGAAGACTAAAGAAGGACGAGGAGCAAACAAAAGAACTCTGGAAAAAAAAGAGGGAGCATGAAGAGGAGTGGGAAGAGAGACAAACGAGTAAGTTTGCAGCCTATTTGTAGTATAAAAATTAAAGGCTGTGCTAAGTTAAATCATATGTACAAGGTTGGTACTGTTTCTCCCTTTCTCCTTTGTGCCATCTCTTTGTTAATTTGGTCAGTTAATGAATCAGTATGGTTTGCCTGGATCTTGTCAAGAACACTACTTATTTCCTGATGTTGAATATTGTTTTTTAAAGCTTTTCCTTGTTGCTCAACAGTTTGGTAGATTGCCAATAGAGTTGGCTGCTGAGTATGGTACAGGGGAAGATGTTGAGATGCTCTTTCCTTTCACCTTGCCATTTTCAACTGTGACAAATTGGACCATTGATGGAATAATTAGTCATGTGAAGATGGATCAAGCAATTTGAGGTATGGCACCTGTAGCAAGGTTTCTTCAAAGCCACGGCAGTTTTTGGTCCATGTTAACCCTCTATGCAATGTTGGCGGCGAATGTTTAACTAAGATCTGCATCTGCTTTGCTGTCTAAGATCTGTTCCTGAAAACCCATCTTATGTGAATGATGATTTATCGGACAATTTATTTTGCTTGCATGTTAATTCAGTAACAGGCGTACCAATTACTTTTCTTAAATAGCTATGTTACTCCATTTCATTTTTGCGAGGTTGAATTGTTTGTTGAATTCAGAGCACTTAACCTTGACGTCTTTTCTAGAGTAAAATTTCTCCCTCACACACATCTGTCCTCTTAATATATATTCCTAACTCAATTTATTATGGGGCTCCCAGGATGGCAATTTTGTGAAAACGAGGATGTCTGACCTGAAACGACAAGGGGGTGAAGCATTTAAGAACCAGGATTATCTGAATGCATCAGTGTTGTAGACACAGGTAAATTCCCATATTTTTTTCCTGTGTAGACTGGAGGTACATGCGTACAACCTTGAATCATGTTCCTGCATTTCAGCTTAGTTAGTTTATCATTTACGTCGGTTTAAAGTGTAGACTGGAGAATTTTCACGCCTATAGCTAGTGGTAGTGTGGTCCCAAAAAATGGCGATAGTTCTGTCTGAAATAAATAGTTAAATACATAAGAATCATAACACACTAATCTATGTCGTTTGTTTCATTGCGAGGAATTTCAGCCCTGATCTGCTCTTTCATCACGGCTTAACTCTTCAGTCCTTGTACCAAACTATTGGTCCAAACTGTGCAGTATTTCGGCAATGGAGCAACAACATCAATTTTCACTGTTTTGTCTGCTGCAGGCACTGAAGATGGATAACTTCGATGCGAAGTTGCTGTCAAACAGGAGTCTTTGCTGGCTTCGCATGGGTGATGGGAAAACGGCTTGTGAGGATGCACATGAATGCATAGAGCTTCACCCAAAGTGGCAAAGGCACACTATCGGCTAGGAGCAGCTCTAATGTTTACGAAGGTGCGATAGAACAGCCCATCTCTGAAAATTGTACTGCTCCTTTTTTGGTATCTGCTGTTTGATTCCAAAATGTCTTGCCTTTCCTTAGGATTATGACAGTGCTTATCACTCTCTCCCGCGAGCTCTAGAACTGGACCCTGAGAGTGAAGAGGTAGAGAAATTATTCTGGTAAGAGATACGATATGTCTTGGTGTGTTTTCTGTTATATGTCGGCAGTTACAGGCTAAGGGTGGTTTTCATCTTCGGTAGAATTCAGTTCGTCCCTCAATATTTTGATCAACCGATTATTGTAGGGAGGCAATGGAACTGAGGTAATAACTGCTGCAACCAGTTATGGAGAGAAGCCCATGTCAAGATCTTTTTGGTACTCTGAGACAAAAACACTTAACTTTGAATTATGGTGCCCCATGTAATTTGTGGAACGTAGCAGCAGTTTACCTTAGAGTGAAACATGTTACAAACTTGTTATTTCGAAGTTTCTAAAACTCGCATCCTGTTTGTATGGGAGAATTGTGGCACTGGATGATGAGTTGGCTTCAGCTAGACTGAAATGTTTGTTGAAATGAGTATGGCATTGTCCCATCTCTGTGACTTTCTAATCCATTACATTGCTTTTTGTCTACTAGACCTTAACATGTTTATCTTTTTGTTGGATACTTTTCTGGTAAAAATGCTTGATGATCTCTTACATGCTTGTTGCCACTTGCTGGAGCTCAGAATTACCCCCACTACTCATTCGGCTCAATCCAGTTGTACATGAACTAGGTAAAAGATGTGATGGGTTTAAACATTATTGCAGCTATCTGTTTTCAGATAGTAAACTTTGTTGTCCTCTGCGTTTTGTTTCTAGTTTGACTTGTCAGACAAGTACTGTGTTCCATTTTCCATATTTTACTGAGCTTTCTTGTTGTAAACCCAAATGGATCAGCTAATCTTGTGTCCAAGAAACAAAATGAGTTCTCAAACTTTAATTTGACTCTGGCATGTGCTTGTCTGAAACAAGTTGCAACTTGCAGTTTTGCCGCATCATATAACCTTGAGGTGCAGTGTCTATGGTCCTTGAGAGTTCAGAATTTATTAATCTCGATGATATCTTGTGTTGCTCCTTTGAGTTGATCACCTGTAAGTTGCTTCATCTTCAGACCAAACAATGCCCAAATGTTACTGCAGTAAGCCTGAATGGCGCTCGATTTCTAACATGTTTGATACTTGACACTGTCAACATCAGAGGCAGATATATTCTTGGGCAGATCATTTTCGTTGGTATAGTGAGATAGATTGGAATAGCTAGTAAAAAAATGCAGTTAGTAGTACCCTTTCAGTATGCAGAGGTGTGTGTGCTGACCTGGTTAGAACCAGAATTTGAAGTAACTTTCCCTAAAAAAATGAATTTAGCGTAATAACTGTAATAGGGCATGTTTGGTTTCTGTCTTATTTGACTGATTATGTATCGAGACTCTTCCATCTGAGAGGTGAGGACTGAGGAATCCCCCACCCCCGCCCTGCAGTATGCAGTTTGCTGGGTAGGCTCTTGCATCGATCCCTGGCTCTGAATTTTCGATTATGTTATGTTTCTCGCACAGGTTCCAACAGCAGATCTGAATCGCACTCAGTTGGCATTGTTTACACAGAAGACACCCTGTACTGTACCCAGCTCAACTATTTCAAATATTTCGTCCAGTACTTCTCTCGGCAAAGTACTTGTATATATAACTAAGGCTTTATTAGGGCCCTGCTTTAGGAAAGCAGCCACGAGAGGTTCATACAGCGGTTTTTGAGGCAAAGCACTTCTTCTCCACTGGATTTCTCGGCAGCTCCCCATCTCCAGGTAATCTTTTTGTTCCAGGAAAATACCTGACAGTAGTGAGCTAGATTGATTCTCCAGCTTGATTGCTAGTAGATTTTTTTGCAGGATCTGTTCCGGTGCTTCTTCTCCACCAACGGTTGCAGATGGACGCGGCTCTTGGTTCGGCGACTTCGCTGCTCGGCAAGGTGTTCACAAGCTGCTGGTAAAGAAGTATACACCTAGTTGGCAACTTGGCATACGGTGGTACCAAACCGCGTTTGCAACCTGCTGGTAAACCAAACCGTGGGTGGTGTGTTGTTAATTAAGCGTGTCACGTTCACTTGGAATAGTTTATGCCAAGGACACTTGTCCTTAGCTTTGGATAGGCAAATCTGCTCTGTATTCTAGACGCGCAGGGGTGCTCATTGGTTGAGAGATTGCGATGACAGTGGCATGTCCGGACCCAGCTCAACCATTTCAAAATATTTCGTCGAGCAGATCACATCTCGGCAAGTACTTGTGTCCTGAGATAAGAGTTTCCTTCTTCACCACAGGACTTCTCCAGCCCATCTCTCAGCAACATCTGAAACTCGCCATCACTCGGTGCTGCAGCAGGGCTTCTCAAGGTAATCTTCTTGTTCTAGGAAAACATCTAAAGATAGTGAAGTAGGGTGATCCTCCCCGCATGATTGCTAGCTTTACTTGCAGGATCTGTTTCTGAACGTGTTTATGATTCTTTGAATCGGAAGAATTACATAGAATTTATTAAAGATTCGCTATTTAGGAATTCTCTTATAAAGCTTCTTCGACTTGTAGGTCTAGAAGCACATGAAATTTCACTAAAGAATCCTTTGTGTGCAATTCTAAACGAATGTTTTCATCGAGTCTGCTAACCCTGCGGAAAATTTCCTCTTTTTTCCCTATTGTACAATAAACAACATATTCGCAGCATTTCATTTCCTATAGGTTCAGTATTCATGACATCAAATTCCTATGTTTCTCATATTAGCAGGTTGCCCCCGTTGGCTGGCGAAGTGCAGACTCCTTGGCAAGCTCAAAGCTAGCACTACTCCGACAATCCCCACACCGAGCCTCTCGAATCCACTGATCCCACCCTGCTAGCAGCTGCCCTCCGGTGCCAAAACACCAACTGTAACCAGGTGAGGCGGGGCGGGGTGGCCGACGGTGTGAAGATGGCGGCGGCTCTAGGCCCGGCGGCCACTCTCCTCGGCAAGGTGTTCTCGATGCTGTCCGAAGCCCCGGTCGCCGCGTACGTGGACAGCCTTGAGCTCGGACACAACTCCGGGCAAATCAAGGCCAAGCTGGCGCACACGCGAGGCCTGCTGCACAACGCCCAGGTGAGCGATGTCGGACACAACCCTGGACTGCAAGACTTGCTATTGGCGCTGAGCAGGAACGCCGACCAGGCGGAGGACCTGCTGGATGAGCTCCACTACTTCCAGATTCATGACAGGCTACATGGCACCAGCTACGCCACCACCCAGCCCAATTTTCTCCGTCATGGTCGGAATGCTCTCCGCCACACTGCCAATAGCTGGGCCACATGCTTTTCTTGTTCGCATGCACAAGATGATAGTGACTCTACTAGTGGCAGTGATGCTGATAAGTTACATTTCCACCCAGTGACAATGTCCAGGAAAATCAAGTCAGTGTTACGGGACATGCAGACCCACTGTGATTCTGTTTCCAATTTGCTCGGTAATATCCCAAGCAACAGCATGGCAGTCGTCCTACGCCGACCCCAGATTGGATCCACAATTATACAATATACACTGTATGGCAGGAGAGACACTTTTGAGAAAACTGTCAATCGTATCATCAGCTGCAAACAGACTGTTTCTGTTCTTTCTATAGTTGGTCCAGGGGGTATTGGAAAGACAACAGTCACACAACACCTATATAATGATGCAAGGGTTGAAAATCATTTTGAAGTCAGGGTCTGGGTATGTGTATCAATTGAATTCGATGTTCTTCAGCTCACAAGGGAGATCCATGGCTGCCTAACTGCAACTGAACAAGAAAGAAGCAACGGTATTGCAAATGAAACACCAAATTTCGACCAGCTTCAGAAATCCATAGCTCATTGTCTAAAGTCCAAGAGGTTTTTAATTGTATTGGATGATATATGGAAATGTAATGGTGATGATCAGTGGAAAACCCTGTTAGCTCCATTCACAAAGGGGGAAACCAGAGGAAGTATGATACTTGTCACAACTCGATTCCCAAAGCTAGCACAAATAATGAAAACAGTTAATCCACTGGAACTTCGAGGTTTAGAGTCTAATGACTTCTTCACATTCTTTGAAGCATGTATATTTGGTGATCATAAGCCTAAGCATTACGAAGACGAGTTAGCTGGAATTGCAGGAAAAATTGCAAATAAGCTAATGGGTTCCCCTCTGGCAGCCAAAACAGTTGGTAGACTATTGCAGAAGAATCTTTCTCAGGAATATTGGAATGGAGTTCTTAAAAAGCATGAGTGGCTAAAGCAGCAAAATGATTATGATATCATGCCATCTTTAAAAATTAGCTACGATTACCTCCCTTTTGATTTGAAGAAATACTTTTCATATTTTAGCCTTTACCCTCAAGGTCATTGGTTTGATAATTCAGAAATGAACCGCCTTTTTGTTTCAATTGGCATCGCAGACGTTACTCAACAAGTTGACATGAATTCCCTGGAAGAACTAGTGGATAATGGTTTTCTCATAAAGAGAGTTGATTCTCTTTGTCGATACTACTATGTGTTACATGATTTAATGCATGAGCTATGTCAGAGTGTTTCTGCACAAGAATGCCTTAATATTAGTGACTTGGATTTTAGAGCTGATGCCATACCACAGTCTGTTCAACACTTATCTGTTACCATAGAAAATAGATATGATGAAAATTTTGAGGAAGAAATGTTGAAACTAAAGAATAGGGTAGACATTGCCAGTCTACGAACTTTGATGATTTTTAGTGGATATGAAGAAAGAATCACCAAGCTTTTGAAAGATAGCCTTAAGGAAATAAATAGTCTACGTGTTCTATTTATTGTAGCAGACTCTCTAGAATATTTTCCACATAGGTTTTCAAATCTTATCCACCTCCAATACCTCAAAATTAGTTCTTATAAACAGAAATGTGTGAGTTTACCTAGTACACTATCAAAATTTTATCACTTGAAATTCTTGGACCTAGATCATTGGCATGGTAATTCTGATTTGCCTGAAGACTTTAGCCACCTTGAGAATTTACATGATTTCCGTGCTCAAAGTGTACTCCACTCCAATATTCGCAATGTTGGAAAGATCAAGCATCTGCAGAAACTAAAAAAATTCCGTGTTAAGAAGGAGGACATGGGATTTGAGCTGAGGGAACTTGGGGCATTGACAGAACTGGATGGAGAACTGATTATACGTGATCTTGAACACGTGACATCCAAGGAAGAAGCTACTGCAGCCAAACTGACGTTGAAAAGTAATCTAAAGGAGTTGAAATTACTTTGGGACAGTGATCAATTAACTATAGATGCTGATATTCTTGATGCTCTTCAACCACACTCTAATCTTACAGTACTTACAATTGCAAATCATGGTGCTACCATTGGTCCTAGTTGGCTGTCTCTTGACATCTGGTTAACAAGTTTAAAGACTCTCACTCTAGACGGCATATCTTGGAGCACCCTCCCCCCTTTGGGGAAGTTACCAAATCTCAAGGTACTCAACTTGAAGAGAAATTCTGGAATAAGTCAGTTTCGATGTGGTGGTGCTCCAGGAAAATGTTTTATGAGCTTGAAGACAGTTGGGTTTCATGAGATGCCAGAACTTTCCGAATGGATTGTGGAATCTAACTGCCATTCCTTTCCAAGTCTTGAAATAATCAAATGTGTCAAGTGCCCCAATCTCCGTGTGATGCCGTTCTCGGAGGTATCTTGCACCAATTTATGCAAACTTAAAGTTTCTGAGTGCCCCAAGATATCTCTGCCCTCCATGCCTCACACTACCAAACTCACAGATTTGGTTGTTGAAGAAACTGATTCTGCAATGCTGACTTATGATGGAAAGAAATTGGTTGTTCGTGGATATGGCGGTGATTTGGCCTTCCACAATCTAGACAAAGTAGAAGATATGACTATTAGTGATGTATCACACATTTCATTGACAGATATCGAAAAGCTTGAAGTCCTTAAAAAACTAGCTATCAGTAGATGCGATGGCTTGTTTCCTAAAGAGCTGGATGGGAGTATTGTCTTTCGTTCAGTTGAGAGTCTGAGTATAGATGTATCACATCTTACCAGCAAATCAGCGTCAAAAGTGTTAAACTATTTGAAAGGACAAGAATGTCGCCTAGAGGGGGGGGGGGGGGGGGGGGGTGAATAGGCGTTTAAAACTTTTCCGGTTTAGGCTTGCTAATTGCGGAATAAAACTAGGTGTTTAATTAACAAGCCAACAACCTAAATAAACTTGGTTCACCTATGTGCACCAACAACTTATGCTAAGCAAGACAAGTAACAAGGTGATAGCAAGATATAATACTTCAAGCTCGAAGGCTATCACAATGTAAAGTGCATAAGTAAAGAGCTCGGGTATAGAAATAACCGAGGCACGTGGAGACGACGATGTATTCCCGAGTTCCTCCTTTTTAGGGGAGTACGTCTCGTTGGAGGGGTGTGAGTATCAAACTCAAGATGCCACAAAAGGCCTCACCCTATTCTCCGATGAACCTCGCACAAAAGCTCGGTTCACCTTCCACTATTGATTTCCTTTTGGGTGGAAATCGAGTCCCTTACAACAATCTTGAGGCACAACCCACAAAAGGATTGGGAGCTCCCAAGCGGCCACAAAAGGCCTTGCACCGCCACAAAAGGCGCCACTCGCCACAAAAGGCGTCTAGGGTCCAATGACCCAAGAGTAACAAGCTCACGAACTTTTACTTCCACGAATCTTCGTGGAGAGAGCAAACCGATGCACAAAAGCAATGGCAAGAGCACACGGAGTGCTCAAGTCCTTCACTCTCAAATTCCAACAAAGCAACAAATGCTTATGGGGGAATAAGAGAGGAAGAACAAAGGAGGAGAAACACCAAGAACTCCAAGATCAAGATCTACTAGGTTCCCCTCACTTAGAGGAGGAATGGATTGGTGGAATTGTAGATCTAGATCTCCTCTCTCAAATCCCTCAAAGATATGCAAGAATCATGGGAGGAATTGGGAGAGGGGCAAGCTTTCCAAGGTCAACAATGGAGGAGAGAGAAGGGGAAAAACGTGCTTGGAAGAGCTGAGTGGCTGAAGGTAGGTGGAGGGGTATTTATACCCCTCCCAGAAAAAGAGCCGTTGCAGCCACTTAGACCGGAGACTCCGGACCACGGAGGCCGGAGACTCCGGCCAGTGCGGAGACTCCGGACCAAAAGTGCGGAGACTCCGGACCGGGGAGAGCAGGGAAAAACCGTTTGCAGAAAACTAACACCGGAGACTCCGGACCACAAAGGCCGGAGACTCCGGTCTGGGCGGAGACTCCGGGGAGACTCCGGACCAACTCCGGATTCAAAACAGCGGCTGCCGCCGCGAAGTTCTTCAACGCAGAAAAACCAGATGGGCCGGAAACTCCGGACCTTGAGGGCGGAAACTCCGTCCCTGCCGGAAACTCCGGGGAAACTCCGGACCTACTCCGGCCTCGATACCGCAAGCGCCGTGCGCGAGGCACTTAGCCTCAAAACCATGGGCCGGAGACTCCGGACCGAAAACCACGGAGACTCCGGATAGAAAAACCAGCAGAGCAGCAAATCCTGAAATGCAATAACTTTCTCGTCCGAACTCCGAATCAGGTGAATCCAATTGCGTTGGAAAGGTAACGACAAGAGGAAGGTGTGGACCCTATCTTGAAGTGGACCGATAATATTTCCAAAGCCGAGAATGCAAACAAGTTTTCATCCGGACTCCGTTTTCAATGATCTTGGGCTTGTTCCGAAGATAATCACAAGCACTACAAGATCATGCATATACACATCATAGTCCATCATGTGAGGAGAAGACCACAAGGAGAGAGTTTGACCTCTCTAGAAACGACGAACCGGTAAAACCTCCAACATCAAAAACACCACAAGATATTCACTTGAAACCCGTTTTTGATGAACTAGAGCTTGGTATGGAGATGAACACAAGCTCTAAATTCTCACATGGATAAAGGCCAAATAAGAACCAAGAAAGATGATGATGCCAAGTATGCAAAGGTTTGAGCTCTCCACAAAGATGCGATCAAGTTACTCACTTGAGAGCCCCTCTTGATAGTACGCCGTCTATCCTATAACCCGGTCTCCCACTAACAACATGAGACCGGTAAAATAGAAAACCTATCAAGATCATACCTTTGCCTTGTGCATTCCACTTGAGCTAGATGATGACGATCTTGATCTCTTCAAGTGGACCACCTTTCTTGATTGCGCTTGCTAGCACATGCTTGATGAAGACATCTCCAAATGCTCCCCATACTCCATTATGGGAGAGCCTCGCTAAGCTCCGTCTTCATGAATCCACTTGCGCTTCATATACTTCTTGTCTTGATATGATGATGGCTTGGAGATAAACATGAATCTTCACTCAATCTTCTTTTCCAAGCCACTCTTGCAATAAGCTCATCTCTACACATGACCATTCTTCATATATAAATCCTTGGATAGAACCTTGGTCATCATATACTCTTCTAGAGTCCAACACATGAACTCCAAACTTCTTCATGGACTCGATCTATAAAGATATCTCAATGCAAACATTAGTCCATAGAGATTGTCATTAATTACCAAAACCACACATGGGGCAACACATGCTCTTTCAATCTTTCCCAGCTCTTTGCGTGTTGGAGATAGAGTCTTCATATGGATACGATGATTATGAGGAATGTGTAATGGAGTTCCCCTCATCGAGCTCACTGCAGGAACTTTGCTTCACACTCTGCAAGGAACTGGTTTTTGTGCCTGTGGAGAATTGCGGAGGAATTCAGGATAACTCATCGCTCCAATCATTATTAATCATTGAATGTGGCAAGATATTCTCTCAGTGGCCCCTGGGAGAAGCAGGAGGTGGAGCTCAGACCATCTACCCTTTCCCCGCTTCCCTGAGTAAACTTTATGTTGAAGAAGAGCCAAGCATGAAGTCAATGGCTCTGCTCTCAAACCTTACGTCTCTCACCAGTCTAATGCTACTAGATTGCAGCAACTTAACAGTGGACGGATTCAATCCTCTCATCACAGTCAACCTCGAAGAACTACATGTTACCAACAGCACCGTAGGAGCAGCCGATCTGCTCTCAAAGGTGGCAAGGACCAAAGTAATGCCTGCAGGTTACATCTCTAGATTGGAGGTACTCACGGTGGATAGCATCTCTGGATTGCTTGTTGCTCCTATTTGCAACCTCCTTGCTCCGGCCCTCCACACGCTCAAATTTTCTGATAAGAGGGCCAAAAGCTTCACGGAAGAGCAAGAGAAAGCGCTGCAGCTCCTCACTTCCCTCGAGTGTTTAGAATTTTACGATTGCTGGGACCTGTCGTCCCTTCCTCAAGGGTTACATCGCCTGTCTTCTCTCAAGGAGTTATGTATTTTTTTCAGTCCAAAAATCCGATCGATACCCAAGGAGGGCGTCCCTGTTTCCCTGATAAAACTACGGATATATCCCTACAACACTGAGACAGACGAGCTAATTGAGAAAATTATAATAACAAACCCGGATTTATATGTAACCGATGGTAGCACTTGTTGCCTCCCAGTTTCTTTCTGTTTCTGAAGTGAAGCTTCTTCCCAATATTTCTACCTTAACTTAACTTCTAAATCTTACAGCCTATTAGGTTCCACTCCACCGGTGTCGCGATCTTTCGTTTACAAAAGTTGTCAAATCTGCGCACCATTCAGCTGGTTAGTACAAGGAAAGCCGGCATCTGCTCCTTCATTTATATGATTATTTTATTCACAGCCCGCTCTGTTTCCTTGTCTATGAAAGAATGGACATATTAATTAATATTTATGTAGCATACTTTTCCTGAAAATTATTCTTAATATCTTCGACAGGCTTGGTATCCTCTTCTACAGCGCCCTTACATCTGGACTCTCTTACAGTTTGCGTTGAGCAACTGCATGCTAAATTTGAAGGCTTAGGTGATAGCAGTTGGACCTAGAGGTGAATATCTATTCTATTTTAAATTGTAAAATTTAAAAACAATCTCATTCAGTAAAGAAGCTGAAATCTACATTCTAGTTAGTTGCTCCTGTATGGGAATTTTTAAGACAATACATTCTGTAATCTATTTCAGAGCAGAAATGGAGATAATGGAACTTGGGACAACAGGTGCGAGACTGATTCTTCGTTCTGCAACGCTGCTTTCTTACCATTCCTGTGTTATAAGCTTTTTGGTTTGAAACATAATAACGTGCAGTGGCGGAGGACGAAAAAAATTCGAGGTAGGGCGAACTCTACAACATTAATAAATAAATGATGAAAAAATAAAAGTGCAGATTGATAAAACACATGAAAGTTGGTTTGGTTGATAAAATTACATGTACTACTAAATTAACCATGCTCCCAGCTTGCATGACAAAGGCCTATCGTTCCTGGAGCTGACCTGGTGGTCGTGGCCCAAATCAAGCTGCACTAGCCACAGAAGTCTAGTCAGCAACAAGGCCCAATAGCCACCCCAGCAGACTAGCCCAGTGCGAGCGACCGGCCATGCTTCTTTCTCCCTTTCCCTTTCTTCTCCAATCGCTATACGCAGACGAACGAGGTCGCCCAGCGAATCCCATCGGCCGATGAATACGTATACTTGATTTTTGGGCAAAAATCAAGGTAGGGCGGCCCGAAGGGGTCCTCCGCCACTGATAACGTGCGAGTGCGGCAATATGGAGCGCAGGCTCCATTTATCCTATTTCTAAAATTGCCAAAATACAAATTTAAAGCGAAAAAATTCAAACAAAATATCAGTATGTATTCAATGATTTATTCTACCCGTGTGTAAATTTTTAATGCGAAACACCATATATTCTAGCCTCACAAAAAAGAAAAATGTGAACAGTGCACATTTCGAATCTTCCAAATTTGTTGGATTTGTCATTTTTGCTGAGCCGAAAATAAGAGGTATTTCACATTGATTTTTTCAAGCTTATAGTGTACATAGTTGACTACATCTAGATATTTATTTAGGAATTTTGTGAAACTTAAAGTCGAGTTTCCAAAATTTTCAAAATAAAGTCCTCCTTGTAGCTCGGGCTCCATGTGGGGTTTCCGAATAATGTGCTTGCTTATGTATCCTCCCATGCTTACTTCCTCATCTCTACTAAATTCTGAGAAGGCTGTTGGGCACTGCAACAGTGTGTACATAAGTTGTGAGCCCTTTCAGCCATGTAAAGGTTATATGTATGCAATCTTAATGCAAGACATGTCACTTGCATATCACGGTTACACAATCGATATCTCGCTGCAAGTCAATCTGCTGGTTAGTACACGCAAACCAAATTTCTGATGCTTAATTTATGGCTGCATTCACAATGCAAAGCTACCAGTTTGGCCTGGTTATCTATGTTTCTCCTGCTTCTGTTTGTAGTTTATAATTACCTTATCCAATCTTTTTTTTTTGTATTTCTCTTTCTGCCATTAGACTCAGAGATTGATTGTTGATGCCCCTACTGTAGATGTCAGCACCATCACGTTGCATAATACATGTGCATTTTCTTTTTCAGGCTTCTGTTCCCTATGCAAAATAAAAAAGGAGGTGCAAGACCTCTCTCTCACTTGGTACTCTTTAAGAAGAACACTTCAGTCATAAATTTTTCAAGATATTTTTGACAGGGTATTTTCTGTTCACCGGAAGTGAGGCCAAATCATGGTATTGTCCTTCTGCTCTTTTTTGCATGAAGCAGAAGAACTGAACAGGCCAATACAGTTGCCATCGATCACAGCGAAGAGGAGGTATTTCTTTTCATGAATCAAGTGCCTTTATTTTCTCTTACTTGAATCCTTCTGCGCAAAAGGGCACTTGAATCCTCTGACAGGATATTTCTTTGTAGGCAACAAATGATTTTGTTTTCTTATCATGAATCAAGTACCTTTATTTCCTCTTACTTGAATCTTTTTTATTTCCTCTACTTGATTCTTTTGACAGGATGTTGCTTTCTAAGGCAACGAATGAGTGGGCAGTTGAGTTTCCTTCTGTTATGTTTCATGGACCCTGGGCACGTTCTTGTACCTCGGGTCAACACGGTCCTTGTCGCAACAAGCTTGTCCTCCTCGAAGATGGCCTTGCAGACGGGGGACTCGGGGGAGTGCGAGTGGATGTGCAGCCCCTTGTAGAGGCTCGGCCAAGCTGCCCCCGCCGCTGTGATGCTGCTGTTCAGAACCACGATGAGCTGCAGTGGTTCAAAATCGTTTCAATCATGAGTAACACAGAGTAGGTAAGCTGAAAACAAAAGCAAGAGTAAATTGTAGTGTATCTTGTGGGTCAATGTACGCTCACAGCCTCACAGTAGGTATTTCACTCTTTGAGAAAATAAAGTATAGTATCGATGGTGAAACAAAATCCTTTCACAAAGGAAAATGCTAACGTACAGCCGGAGGATCGATCCTCCGGTTCTCTCAGCACGCGCAGGTCCACGCGTGCTTGCTCGCACACACCACGTGGGTGGGTCCCGCGCACCACGTCTCTATCCTATCTCCTCCACGACCAAGAGTCTCTTTCTCCTTCCTCCCGTTCTCGCCCGCACCTGCAAAAACGCCGTCGAGAGTTCAGGCCGTTGCTCGGCCACCGTCCCAGGTACTCCGTCGCTGCCGCCTTCCCCTCCTCTGCCACTGCCTCCTCCCCCTCTCCCCTCTCCTCTGCTTCCAAAGGGAGAGTGGCGGTGCTGCCATTGAATAGGAGCGGAGCTGCGGGTGGTCTCCGCGACTGCTCTCCCGCAGAAAAGACGCCGTGGCGGAGATGCCGTCATGCCGGAGAAGCGGTTGCGGCAGCGCATGCGGCGGCGCGGCGGAAGGCGTCCGGGAGCAATTTTCTTCCATGATTTTTGTCCTTTTTTTTTCTTCATACGGTGCAATTTTTTAGACCTTTTGTAGCATAATCTTTTCCCTTTTGATGCAAATCTACAAAACATTTGTAGAAATTTTCTTCTTCTGATGCAATTTTTCTTGACGTGGTGCAAATGTTTGGAATCTTTGTAGCAAACAATTTTGGCTTTTTATGCAAATCCGTAGAACCATTGTAGCAAATTTCTCGTTTTATATGATGTTTGGCAACTCAGGCCGGAGCTTCCAGGAATTCAGGGAATGGCGGTCCTGCTGCCATGGTTGCACGGCTGTGCTACTAGCCGCCGCCGGCGCTGCTGCCAGCGTGGTGGCGTGGTGCTGCCATGCTGGAACGGCGATGCTTTCAGGGCATGGCAGTTCTGCTGCCATGGTTGGACGGTGGTGCTACTATCCGCCGGCGGCGGTGCTGCCAGCTGAAAGTGAGGATGCTGCTAGCCGGAGCTGGGATTCTACCAAGCAATTCTGGTGGCGGTGGTCGCTGTTGTGCCGGTGGAGGCCTCGCCGGAGTTAAAGGCGACGGGCTGGTGTGAGCAGGCGGGCTGGTGGGGGATTTCTACATGCGGTTGCAAAAGAGCGCATGGTCTGCTGGGGTCCATGTAGGAAACGGGGACGGAAAGCGACGTGATCGCCACATTATTAAATTCAATCGGACGGCTATGGACCCGGAGGATCGGTGCGCGCTATCCTCCGGAGGACGCTCAGCACTACCCTTTCACAAATATTGAACTTGTTTGGAATTTCGTATCAATCCCATTTCTTCTAATTTTTTTGTTTATGTCAATTGCAGGGAGTTGTCAGAGGTTGATTTTGCTGATCTTCTGCAGAAACCTGGTCGATTTCGTGGCCATGGTCACCACCACTCGTTGTCATGTGAAGGCTGAACCAGGGGAAGGAGAGTGGAGAGAGACTGATGGAGCCCAAAAGTGAGGGCGGATCAAGAAAAATATACTGAAGAGAGACTGAACCATGCTAACCCGCAAGAACCCCGCACCAAACTCCAAAGCTACACCTGAGCTCTCCACTGCTGAGAAGCAAGATGGCCGAAGTAAGGGCAACGTCGGATGAGGTGGGCGACTATGTTGAACTCTGTCTGTACCTTTCTTCTGAATGTCGGATGAGGTTGACAAATCCAGTATCCAGTACGAATGTTGCTTTAGCTTCCGCACGGATTTGTTTTGTTTTGGTAGCAAATTATTCTCACATCAAGAAAATATGCTTCAGGTGGACCGTAGATATAAGCATCGCCAAAATGCAAGATGTGGTTTCCTCTCTTTTTTCGTTCTCCCTACTAAAGCTCATCTGGAGTCAGGAGTGGTATCTGGCGTGATTGATATTGTGTGTATGGCACTGACTGGTCGTCTTCTTTGATGCGGCATGGTCGTCCAGGTGTTACTCTGCTGATCCTTGAGGGCTTTGTGGAGCGGCGTTGAAGCAGAAATATGCAGCACCGAGCGAGCAGATGCACATTTTCCTTGCATTCTCGTGGGGTCTCACGTCGTCATCAACCGTCGGCGTCCATGTGGGCCTGGGCGAGCACAGGGAATAATGGAATATATGCTTGGTGCTTTGCTTCCTTGGAGAAGATGCAGAGTCTTTTGCTTTGCTTCCTTGGAGAAGATGTCAAATCCTCATTTTCGCAATTTATCCTAAAATTGCTATTGCCACTCGGTGTCCATGTATATTAGTGCATGAAGCTTGACAAATTGTCCTGAATTGTAGCTTGACACTTACTAAACCATGGTTTGAATCTTGGTGTTCAAACTGGAAACAGGGAATAGATTTGATGAGTTTGGGTTGAAAATAAAAATAGTCTGGTTTGGTTTGATTTCTAAAAATTCTTTTTTGGATTGGTTTGGTTTGATAAGTGGGGATGTATTTGTACGGTCCGGGCTGGATTTAAAACTATTTCTAGGTTTAGGAAGGAGAGGGGAAAAGTCTTGTAATCACCCGGGGATCTCATGCTCCCGTCCTCCCCCTCGCGCGCGTGACGCGTGTCCACTTCATGGCGGGCCCTCCACGCGTTATCCTCTTCCTCCGTAGAACCAACGCCTCCTCCACAGGAACCAGGTCTTGCCGCACTCCACTGCCTCCCGCCGCCGCCCTCCAGTGTCGCCCTCCCCTGCGCGCCCTGCCTTCATCTTCCTCCGGCCGCCACCCTCGATTGCCTCCCTCCTGTGCGCGCCGCCGTTGGGGGCGGCTCCCCATCGCACCACCGCTGTTGGGGCGGGATCTCCTGTGCCCCGCCGCCAATGGCTAGCACCTCTGCGCCCCTGCCCGTGCCCCTGCTCGTCTAAATCGCGGCTGATGTGGTCAACCACGGGGACAGGGACGCCAGCGCCTTATCGGTGCTCCGCCACGTCATGCGCCCCTCGTCTCCCTCGAGACCGAGCTTCAGGGCCGGCGAGGGCCAGCGCCAGAGAGCTCGGCCGCTGCTGCCGCCGCCCTGGCTAGGGCCTCCGACACGCACCTCCTGCCTCAACCTCCCGCCGTGCGCGCCGCGGGGATCCAGCCGAAGGAGGTCCTTGTTCTTGACGCCGTCCGCAGCAACGCGTACAGGGGCAGGCTCGCCGCGGACGAGAAGGTGGAGGTAGCTCGGCTCGCCGGCTGGAATGCGTCCGCGCGGCCAACGCTTTGGCGTTGCTACCACGGGGACAGGGCGCTGATGCGAGCCACTGGCGACTATGCTACCACCGGCGACGGGGCGGTGCTTCCTATGGTGTCAGCAGTTGCTACCACAGGCGTGGGAGGGTGCTATGAGACAGCAGCGGTGCTATCACCAGCGGCGGTGGTGCTGCAAGCGGCATCCGGCGGTGCTACCTACGGTATCGGCGATTGCTACCAAGGGCGAGGGTGGGTGCTGCCAGCAAGCAGCGACGGTGCTACCACCGTCGACGACGGTGCTGCAAACGGCATCGGGCATTACTTCATATGCTGGGCAGCGGTGCTACTTGCCGGAGCTGGGCGTGGACTCCATTGCTACGATCACTGGAGCCTGGATAGTACAATGGCGAGGCTCCGGTGGTGCAAAGGCATGACGCCGGAGCTACAAAGGCGGGATACCGATGCTGCTCCCCCAACTTTGCTCCTCCGTTAACGCTGATGCTTGATGCATGTAAAATGCATACATGAACTTTGCACTTTAATTGCTTATATTCCAATCATATTTGCATCATATAAGGGTTATATCAATGTTTTATAATGATTTTTGGGAATATTCATTTATTCTCTATTTTTATGGAATTAACCCTGCACAGGCAGAAAACCCCGTTTTCTTATTTTAATGTTTCAGGGACCCAAACGTCAACGAAATCACCTGGAAATTTACGGGCGTCAATATTTGGAAGGAAGAAGACCTGTGGGCGAAGGAAGCGAACAAACGGAGGTCCGAGGACCAAACGGGGGTGGCCCACGCGGCCAGGTACTGTGGCCGCGTGGGGCCCACTCGTTTGGCCCTCGTGGCTCCGTTGCCGTCGATCTTCGTTCCACCGACATTGTCTTGACCTAAAAACGGCTATAAAAAAGGTCCCCCGACGTTCTCTGGAAGGAGCGCCACACAAACACAGAAACACCGAAACGGAGATCAGGAGCTGCAGATTTGAGGGGGAAAACTCCGGCGTGGCACTGCCGGCGTGGTCTCCATCTTCTCCATCGACTTCTCCACCGTCTCCATGATGAAGAGGGAGTAGTCCACCTCTGGACTATGGGTTTGTGGAAGTAACTTATGTATCTCTCCTCTCTTGAGCTTCACTAATTAGCACCGTATGAGCTGCTGAACATGATTACGGTCACCGTTGTAATACCTTTGTGGTGGATCTTTATGAGTTAATATATGTTTGAGATTACAATATTTGTTTCAGTTATGAGTATAGATGCATATTATGTACCCCGTTCTTGTCTACTTGTTTTGATCAAGCATGTTTATGAGAGCGTGTGTGGGGGAACGTGTGCATTAGTTGGAGTAACGGGGGGTGGCTAGTGCAGTGAACGTGAGAGAAAGTTCTGCGATCCACTTTGGTATCTTTACCTTACTTTGTTACCTCACTAGGGATAAACTAAAATACCATGCTACCGGGGATGTGGGCGTGACCATTGCCACTACTCCATGACTAGATCTAGCATGTTCTTATTTTCACTTCATGTCATGATACTTAATGCTATACTCTGAGTTATCTTAATTACTGAGGTGTTATGATTTAGTTCGCATCTTGGTGGAGTATAAGAGAGGTTAATAACCAAAAGATTTCTATGTTAGGACGTGATGCCCATATATCTAAGTAACTTGTTATCAAATCTTGTGTTGCAATCTCATATGTTAACTGTGTGTGTTCCATTGTCTACCACTTTATAAAGAGAGAGTGCATTTATGAAACCATGAACCCCAATCCATTTTTAATCATAAGAAACACCTTTCCAACACCATATACCACTTTTCTATTTTCAGCCATCATTAAATCCGAAAATACAAAAATACTTTTCATCTTGCATATATCATTCAAAAACCCAAAAATATCATTTATCATTGCATCCACCATCATTGCATATTTATTTCTTGTTTGCATTGCATAACTATCCTGATATCATTCTTACACCTTGTGCTTGACAACCACAGGTGAGGTTGAGGACCAAAACATCTAACCTTGTTTTGTAGGCAACCAAAAGAAGGATAAGAAGATAAATCTACCACTTCAGATTCCCCGAGAGTTCGATATTAAACCCTCGAGTCACCCCTCGTGGGGATAACTGTCTTCCACTTACTACACACTCTGTACTTGGAGTCTCAACCTAATCCCGTTTATTTGTGCAGGCATTAAGACTTGCTCTTCGGGATCATCAATGCTCCAATACCATAATTGTTTTGCACCGTATGTTAGGTGGATTTGCATCACAAGAGGAATTATTTTGCTACAATTGTTCTAATTTTTTGCTCATAAGTTTCGTTAGAGGATTTGGCCAGAATATTTTTTGTTGCTACGAAGCTGCAATTTGCAAACTTTTGCTACAATCGCTTTGTGGGTTTGCTACATTTATACAAAGTTTTTGCTACGAGGCGAGCTTAATGGCGAGGTTTTTCTCCATGTCTCCGACGAGGTCGAGTTTGCTACAATAGCACAAATTTCTGCTACAACGTCTCAGGCGAAGTATAGGCGAGGTCTCCGGCGAGTTCTATGTTTGGCGTCCTTTTTTTCTATTCTGGGATCGAACCGTTTTTTGCTACAATGTTAGATTATTTGTTGTCGCGGGACATTTTTCTTGCTACCAATGGTGCACAGCGATGCTACCGATGGTAGATCGGTAGCGGTGATGCTCCCACCGAAGCGCGACACCGCTACCTAAATTAGTCGGCGATGCTCCCAACGGAGCGCGGTGTTGCTACCGATGACACGTTGTGATGCTACCGATTGCGCGCGTCGTTGCTACCGACGAGTCGGCGATGCTACCCACGGCGCATGTCATTGCTACCGACGGGTCAGCGATACTATCGGCTGCACACGACGTTGTGACGGCATGTAGTTATGTTAAGCTACGAATATAGCCTTTTATCTCTGTAGAAACATTTGGTACGGGCAAGACAAAAATTGCTACGAATGAATGAAATTCGTCGTAGAAGCATTTTGTGTGATTTAAGAGAAAATTGAACTGTTTGCTACAATAGTACAAACTTGAAAGTTTTGTAGCAGAGTTTTTCCTTTTCGACGCAAATCGAAAATGTGTGTAGCAAATTTCTTGTGATGGGGACTAATTGTAGCAGTTTTTATTCACATGATGCAATTTTCATGGTATAATTTTTCTGAAAGGTTTGTAGCACAATTTTTGCTCCTTTGATGCAAATCCACATAAAGTCTGTAGCAAATTTTCTTCATAAGAATTTGTGATATTGCGGCAATTTCTTTAGTTCCCGCCGAAATCGCACAAAATGGTTCTATGAAGCAAAAACGGTTCGCGCGTAATAAGAATTTTGTGCTATTGTAGACCTTGTAGCAAAATATTTATATTATTGTAGCAACATAATAAGACTTATGTAGCAACATACTATTGTAGCATGGTAGAAAAATCTAATGTACCAAGTAGCACGGCCGTCGGCTGTATGTAGCAAACCCCGATGCCACAGTAGCAAACCTCAATGCCATTTGTAGCACCGTCGTCAGCCGCATGTAGCAAAACTCGACGCTGGTGTCGGTCACACGTAGCAAACTCGAATGCCGCTTATTGCACAACCATCGGCCGCTAGTAGCATCTCTGCCCTTAGCAGGTAGCATTGGCGCAGAATGAAGACGATGGCGGTGAAAAAACGACGTCGCCGTTGAGCAGCCATGGCTGGGCGGCTAGGGTTTCGGGGCGCCGTGGCCACGCGATCTCGCCGGAGATGCCATGTCAACCGTGAGATGTAAACTAGTTTAGGATAAAAATACACTCGGTTGTACCAAGAAGCAAGCATTGTTCAGATCGGAGATCGGACACTAACTGTACTATATTAGTATCGAGCAGTACACACATGTCAACAAAAAGAAGAAAAAATACTACGGCAGCACATCGTGGAGTGCATAGCAATCAGAGTACTAGCTAGCTGCTCGTTCTCTGAATCAATGAGAAGTATAGAACAGAGGCGAGATGGGAACTGCAGGGAGCTGCACAGGAGCTGCCGCCCTCGGCAGTACACGCACTGACATGAAGCATCTGTACTGCGGACATCACCGTCTTGGCTCTGCAAAACAGCCAGCTTCCGATTTCGTTCAGCTCCCTCTAGGCTCTAGCCCAGGAGGCGCCGGAGAGGAGCACGAGGGCAGCAAAAGGGAAACAGGATCCGGCAGAGGGAGGCTGCGCGAGGGCAGCAGAGTGAAGTAGTTTCGCATTGTGCTGTTAAGGGTTGTGGCTGTGTTGAACCTGACGGACAACTTCAGTTTAGGTTCAACTGTCTAGTTTCGGTTAGCGTTCATCTTAGCTGAATAAATCTGTCAGCTCGTAGAGCCTGTTCTCGAGTTTGACTTAGTAGTAGCAGCCGGTGAATGTTGCGCCGTGGGATGGCACGGAGCTTCGTTGCACGGCAGTGTGTCGTGGAGATGACTGAGCGGACGTGGGATGGCACGTTCAGAGTGCTCAGTCATGACTTTTTAGGATCGTCGGTTAGGATGTACTCCCTCCGTTCCAAATTACTTGACTTGAGTTTGTCCAAATACGGATGTAAGTTACATCCGTATTTGGACAAACTCAAGTCAAGTAATTTGGAACGGAGGGAGTAAAAGCCTATCAATAAGAGCAAAGAAAAACGGAAAATCTGCAACGTTAAACGCGGCACCAATCTACTGTCTTCTTCTCTATCTCTCTGTCGTTTGCGTACGTGCGTACGTATGTGAGCTGAATTCTTGCTTCAGCACCCTACATGCTGCTGGGTCGTCTTGTTCTGAATGTTAAGTGCTAGTGCTACTCCTTCGATGATGTTTTGTTCTTAACTTAACTCCTAGTCTTCGATGCTTCCTTAGAACTCTATACAGGATTTTACCCTACATACTCAGTAGGGTACAGAGATTGGGCAATGCAAATATGGAACTGGGAAATGCAATACCAAAATCTTCTACCAAACATTTCACTCTAACTTGGCCAATTCCACTGCCACACTTCTTCCATACTCATGAACCTTCATGCAAAAGAGATGATGTTTTTTTGGAAAATCTATAAGCGTAAACAAGGGTTCACACACTCATGGATAGGGATGAAGACAGAGCGGATACGGACGAACTGAGTGGTGCCATATTTATTTTCATATTTTTTTACGGAAGCGGAAACGAACAGAGAAACACCGGAAACAAATACAGAAACAGATATTGTCGGAAACAGATACATGGCGAATACGGTGCGGACACGGAACAACTAACGGATGTTCATCAGAACAAAAGGCCCTTAAATAATGCAGGAAAATTCAAATAAATCAACAAACTTGTCAAAGATTTAAGAGTAAATAAAATATAAGAAAATTTCATGAGTCAAGAGGGAGATGATATGTGAATACATAAGGATTAAACATGGTCGCTTTGGAGTTTTTATTTGAGAGAATTCCTTTCTTGGCCCTCTCTTAAATTTGGATGCCTTTTTTGGCCCTGGACAAGTTTCGTGTCCCTTTTTGACCCAAAAAATTTAGATGACTTCCTTATTTGGCGTACCGTCGCATCCGTTAGCTTCTCTCGTTAAACTTTTCTAGTCTTGACCCGTATACCCTTTGGCCATCGATACATCGCTGCAAAGAAAAAAGAAAAAAAAAGGAAAACGCAACGCACTCCCGACCCCGACCCCATCGCCCTCCTCTGTACGAACCCGAGTCCAATCCCTATCGACGGCGGCGCCTAACCCTAGCGGAGCGTGGGCGGCGGAGGCGGCGACCGCGGTGGAGGCGGCCGCGGCGCTAGCGGAAGGGGCACAGCCATGGGAGCTCTGCAGGTCGGACTAGAAGGCGGCGGCGGAGCTCTGCTGGCGGCCGGGGCAGATGGAGCAACGGATGGCGGCCGGGGCACGGCGGCGGAAGGTGCTGCAGCGGAGGGAGAAGCTGCGGCGGCGGTGCATCCATCTCCGGTTATAGGGGAGGTTCTGTCAAAATTTCGATTTTTTCAAATCTGAGATTAGTTTTTCAGCAGCAGGGGCAAAAGAGTCATCTTAACAGCTACTTAACACCGTTAGTGTCCAAAATGAACTAGAGGGCCAAATAAGGAAGTCATCTAAATTTTTTGGGTCAAAAAGGGACACGAAACTTGTCCAAGGCCAAGAAAGGCATCCAAATTTAAGAGAGGGCCAAGAAAGGAATTCTCTCTTTTTATTTTTATATTTAGATTTTGCATTCTGCCTAAATTTCCATACCAAAAAAGGAAAGTTCCGTATTATCGGAAACGGAATTTCCGTTTCCGTGGTTGTTCCGCCGGAATATGTTGTTCCGCTTCCGTTTTGCGAAATTCCGTTTCTGTTTCCGTATTTCCATTCCGTTTCCGTTTTTTCCGCGAAAAAGTCATAAAGTTTCCGTACCGTTTTCATCCCTACTCATGGACCTTCATGCAAAGCCTCCCTGCTACTACCCGAAGCTTACATGGATGTAAACAAGAAAATATTTCCTCCCGGATCCTTGCACCACAAACCTTTGACCGGCACCAAATGCGCCCTCCGTACCTTCAGGGAAACTCTTAAACATTTCTTCTCTTTCTTCATCAGCTTCAACCTCCCATCAAACCTTCCATATTCTCCGTCCTCTGGCTGCTACACCGATATAATCAAAGACGGGCATGAACTAGGTGGTTCACGATCGAACATCGTAACAATGCGCGAAAGGCTTTATCGTGGTGGGTTTTCGGCTAGCCACGTCGGTGGAGATAATATCCGCAGAACCGAGGGATTGGAACATGGTGGGGGGGGGGGGGGGGGGGGGGGTGATGATTAGACTAGAGATCTAGATCGCCGACGAGGAAGCCGAGAGTCGCCTCCAACTTGCCCAAGACGCCCGAGTGTAAGTTACAGAACTGTCACCCCAGGGATGACCGCTTTCTCTCTAGTAGACTCGTTACTCAAAATATTACTACTCTTCTACTTCTTTCAACCTGTTTTTTTTACATGAGTTCATTTTCGTGCTCATATTTTTTTATTCTATTTTTAATAATATATTGTTCGCTTTTATTTGTTCTAGAGAAAATGCATGTCATTTCATTTTTGTCATTAGTTTTTCTGTATAACATGAAATTTGACATGCCTATTATATATTGTTGATTCAACATAAGCTAGATTTTTTTTAAATGTGGCAGGGATCACATCTTTTATAGTTACATCAGCAACATTCTTAATCAGCAAACAAATATTCACACTGATCCCAAAAAACTGTCATGAGTTTGGCTGTTAAGTTGTCGTGGTTAGTTTATTTCTGGCGACAGTTAAATCGCATCGGAGGGAGTAAAATAATTAAAAGTTTTACTTGTCAGAAGCTACTAGTACTACTCTTGCACTTTTTTCAAGCCTGTTTAAATAGGGTTTTCAGGCTGTGAATGAATGGGCCCTGTTCGTAGCAGGCAGACACGCACACGGGCCGGAGGCGTTGCTTTGGCCTGGCCCAAATGGACGGTGAATCGTTGGTAGTATGTCGTGGAGGCCCATCTTGTTCGTCGCCGACCAGAGCAGAGACGGCGGCGGAGCGGCGGCGATTGGCGGCGACGAGGGGATATTGGAGCCGACGAGACTCTTCCATCTGGGGTGAGGAATCTCCGTCCCCCTTATCTCTTGGCCTCATTCGCTGTTTGTATCTATCCCTGGCTACTGAATGTTCGGGTACCAGTCTGAATCCTGTGGCAACTCAGGCGACCCGACGAGCTAGATGAAGCATAGGTGCAGTATCATCACTTTCATTGGGATATAGAGCAGCCCACCCACACTCTCAAGTCTGAACTTCAGAGCAGGAGAAGGTCAGCAAAATCTGCTGTCATGTGGTAATTCTCTCGCTCATCCGTCTTTTTCCTTCATACAAATGCCACCCAAATGAGTCACTCTGTTTCCTCATTACGTGATTCTGCCTTTGCTTCCATCTTGATTGTTTCAGGATGATCTTGGGCAGACATAATGTTTCCATTTGCCTCCTTGGCAAAGAAGAGAATTATTGAGGCAATCATGGAGCACGCAATGCACTATTTTCACGCACAATGGTATAATCCATGTCTGCAATAATTGCTCCCATCATAGTCATCTAATTGCTATCTTAACATACATCATACTAGTAATTAAGGAATAATAATACACCTAGTTGGCATACGGTGACAGGTACAAGAGAGCCGGGTTTCAACTTGCTAGTAAACTAGTGGCCTTAGTTTTGAATATGAGCTCGGATTTGACTTCTGGACGTCCGAGGTGCTGATTGGTTGAGGGATCGTGTTGACAATGCAACAGAAGCTCTGCAAACCTGCTGCCATGTGGTATGTCACTCGCTCACCCTTCTTTTCCTTCTCGAGAAGCCACCAAATGAGTCATTAATCCTTATTATTGCCATGTGTTAGTTCTGCTTTTGCTTCCATATTGACTGTTTCCCAAATCAGAACCCACACACACTCTGTTTCCATGTCTGTAGTAATTACTCTAATCATAGTCTTCTAACTCCTAGCTTAACATACATCATACTAGTAATTACAAAATAATAATACACCTAGTTGGCATTGTGTACAAGAAACCCTGCTGAGACGCCCTGCAGACCAGTGGCCGGATGCTATAATATACGCAGGGAGACCGATCTTAGCTTTGAATAGGAGCTCACATTTGACTTCTGGACGCCCGTGGATGCTGATTGGTTGAGAGATCGTGTTGACAATGCAACTTGACATGCCTACACTCGGCTCAACCATTTCAAAAAATTTCGTCCAGCAGCTCACCTCAAGGCAAGTACTCCTGTCTCCTTCTTCTCCATAGGACTTCTCCAGCTCACCTCTCGGCAACGTCTGAAACTCGCCATCTGCAGGTAATCTTTTTGTTCCATGAAATACCTAAAGATAGAGATAGCAAAGTAGGGTGATCCTCCCGCTTGATTTCTAGCTTTATTTGCAGGATCTGTTTCTGCTACTTCCACCACTACTCCCGGCGCCAAACCACCAATTGTTGCCTGGCGAGGAGACGAGCGCGTGCAGATGACGGCGGCTATCGACCCGGTTGCCATGCTCCTTGAACATGTGGCAACTAAGGAGGAAGCTGCTGCTGCAGCCAAACTGATGTTGAAAAGGAATCTGAAGGAGTTGAAATTACTCTGGGAAAGAGATCGATCAACTATAGATGTTGATATTCTTGATGCTCTTCAACCACACCCTAATCTTAGAGTACTTACAATTGCAAATTCTGGTAATACCATCGGTCCTAGATGGTTGTGTCCTGACATCTGCTTAACAAGTTTAGAGACTCTCACTCTGGAAGGAATATCTTGGAGCACCCTTCCACCTTTTGGGAAGCTACCAAATCTCAAGGTACTCAACTTGAAGAGAATTTGTGGAATGCGTCAGTTTGGGCCTCACTGTGGTGGTGCTCCAGGCAAATGCTTTATACGCTTGAAGGTAGTTGGGTTTCATGAGATGCAAGAACTTGCTGAATGGGTTGTGGAACCTAATCGCTGTTCCTTTCCAAGTCTTGAAGTAGTAAAATGTGTCAAATGTCCCAATCTCCGTGTGATGCCCTTCTCGGAGACATCTTGCACCAATTTGTGCAAACTTAAAGTTGCTGGGTGCCCCAAGATGTCTCTGCCCTCCATGCCCCACACCTCCACACTGACAGATTTGGTTGTTAAAGAAGCTGATTCAGATGATGATTTAGAGTCTGATTCAGAAGGTTATTTGGGAATTCTGACTTATGGTGACGGTGAAATGCTGACTTATGATGGAAAAGAATTGGTTGTTAGGGGGTATGGCGGTGCTTTGGCCTTCCACAATCTGGATAAAGTAGAAGCTATGATTATTGAAGATGCATCACATATTTCATGGACAGATATCGAAAAGCTTAAAGTCCTAAAACAACTATCTGCCAGAAGATGGAGCGTTTTTTTCCCTGAAGTGCTTGATGACAGTATTGTATTCCTTTCAGTTCAGCGTCTACAATTGGATGTATCTCATGTTACCAGGAATTCATTGTCAAAAGTGTTAAACTGTTTCCCAACCCTTTCTATGTTGGAGATAGGTTCACATCCAGACCGTGACTATGGCGAATGTGTAATGCAGTTTCCCTTATCCAGCTCAATGCAGAAACTTAGATTCACAAACTGTGAGGGTCTGGTTCTTGTGCCTCTGGAGAATGGAGGAGGAATTCAGGAGGACAACTCATCGCTCTTATCATTAAAAATATATTTCTGCGGCAAATTCTTCTCTCGTTGGCCCATGGGAGAAGCAGGAGGTGGACCTCAGACCATCTACCCCTTGCCTCATTCCCTGAGAAAACTTCATGTTATCGGTGAGACGGGCATGAAGTCAATGGCTCTTCTCTCAAACCTCACGTCTCTGACCATTCTAAGGCTAGCAAATTGCAGTAATTTAACAGTGGACGGATTCAATCCGCTTATCACAGTCAACCTCAGAAAACTGGAAGTTACCGGATGTAACACCGTAGCAGTAGATCTGCTGTCAGAGGTGGCAAGGACCAAATTATTGCCTACAGGTTGCATGTCTAGATTGGAGTATCTCCACGTGGATGACATCTCTGGATTGCTAGTTGCTCCTATTTGCAACCTCCTCGCCCCCGCCCTCCACACACTCATATTCTACAGGGATAAGAGGGCGGAAAGCTTCACGGAAGAGCAAGAGAAAGCTCTGCAGCTCCTCACCTCCCTCCAGAAACTATCTTTTGTGTGTTGCGAGGGTCTGCAGTCCCTTCCTCAAGGGTTACATCGCCTTTCTTCTCTCAAGGAATTAGTAGTCCTTTCGTGTTCGAAAATAGAATCGTTGCCCAAGGAGGGCTTCCCTGTTTCGCTGCGGATACTACGGATACATAATCGCAACCCTGAGATAGACGAGCAAATTGAGAAAATCAAAAGAACGAACCCAGATTTTTCTGTGTCCCGAGGTAACATTTGTCGCCTCCCTGTTTTCTCTATTTTTTCTCCAGTGAGGCTTCTTGGCCATATTTCTGTCTCATCTTAACTCCTCAAATCGTACAGGCCATTAGGTTCCCCTCCACCACTGTTTCGATCTTTTGTGCACAGAAGTTGTCAAACCTGCACCCTAATCAGCTGGTTAGTACATGGAAAGCCCACTTCTACTCCCTCATATATATGATTGCATTCACAGCCCATTCGTAGCTCATGTGTTTCCCTGTCTGCGAAAGTACGAACATACTAATTAATTCTTATGCAGCGTACTTGTTTCTGAACATCATTCTTAATATTTTCTAAAGGTTTAGTAGCCTTTGTTCTGTCCCAGACTGTATCGCCCTTTACTTCTGGAATGGCGTGACGTATGCATGTATTACAGCTTGCATAGAGCAGCTGCATGTTAAATTTGAAGACTTCCACGTGAAGCAACAGAACTGAACATGCCAATACAGTCTTTAACTTGGCATCATTAACAACATGGAGGTATGTTGATCTGTGGAGGGCTATCATAAATGTCGCAGAGCTTAGTTGTTTGAACTTTCAAAAGGGCTGATATTGAATTATTCCTTTAGGATCGAAATGAAGCAAACCATACCGCCAAGTTTCTGATAGGACAGAGTACTGAAACTATTGGTGACCAGCTGCAATCATGCGCGGAGATTCCATACAAGCTTAGGTTTCATTGGCATCGATCCTTCACACTAAGGTAATGAATGACTGGGCATTTGAGATACCTTCTGCTTTGTTCATGTTCTTACCCAACTTCATTCATTGGATCCTGCAGAACAATTGCCCCAGTAGTCCCAATACTGCAGAAAAAGTGCAGCATTTCAGAAGCAACGAGGATTACAATTGTGCCCAACAACCATCATGTGCAGAGATTGCAGTTGCATATGGTACACACTGGCATTGGTTTTCACTGCAAGGTAATAAATGGTTTGCCATTCGCGTCCGTGAATTCTCTGATCCTTGTCCATCATTTTCTGACCAAAGTTCGTTACTCGAATTCCGCTGAATAATTAGAGCCCAGCAGTGAAGTTTACAGTTGGCATTCAGGACATAGCTCTTGAGTACAAACAATTAACTGTAAATGAAGAAAATAACCGTATTGATATGTTGAAGGAGCCTGGGGTCCTGGATCAAATTTCAAAGGTCAGCAGATGATTACCTCCTCTTTTTTTCTGATTTCCCTACTACAACTCGGCGCCATTTGGTGTGATCGTTCTTGTGTATCTGGCACTAACTGGTTTGATGCGACATGATCGTCCAGGTGTTCACCTGCAGAGCAAGTCTCTCCTGTTACCAGCCTGCAGAATATCAACATGATCGGAACCGGCATGTCCTTGGTTCCTTGAGGGCTTTGTGGATCGAACGTGATACAGTATGCAGCACCGACCGAGCAGATCAGGGCGACTGTTCATTTTCGTTTCGCATTCGACGATGCCTGCACCCAAAGGGTTCCAAGTTGCGAGGCCACTGGGTCCATTCTCTGAGTGGAAGAGAAGGCGTGGCACTATAGGCATGTGAATGGCCTGGTCGGTCGACCGCATCTTCAGACCTTTTTTTTCGCCTGTATAAAAATCAGTAGAATTACTGTTTTCGTAGGGTAAATTAATTCTAGTGCGGACCACGTAGCAGAAACTTGAGGGGTGGCGATCATTCTGTTCCCATCATGAATTTGTTCAGTAACGACAGACCAACTGGTCGATGATTCCGCCGTTGCCTGGCATGATTGTTGTCAGCACATTTCCTGATTCTGAAACACATTCATGCCTCTCTCCCACTGCCAGTTTTCTCGAAGTGTTTGTGCCGCACGCCAACGATATCATGTCTTGTTGACCTCGATCGTATATATTGCCGTCAGTTAAGCAAGCGAATTCATCAAGATTTCCGTGTTTGGAAACTCATGTTGCGCTCGCCGGTCTCCATGGCTGTACAAGTGCTGTTTCTGCGGTGGAGTCTGCTTGCAAAATCGTTTCATGTTTGTGCATTGTGGCATACAGTAAACGAGCCAGCTCATTTGTAGTAGCCGAGGGAAGCAACAAGAAAGGTTCACTTTGTTATTGCCAAAACCCACAGTTCACACCCATGCGGAACACCAGTACACCACTTTATGCAATCCATCGATTATTGATCGGTTTGTTTCATCATTTAAGTAAAGGCGTATTAAAGGAACTTTCGGTGGTCGTCGACCAATCAGGCCAGTTCGTCAGAACAGAACCGGGCCAGTTTAGCCAGGCAATCTGCAACCCTTGCTCTCTCTTCTAACTGAATTGATTCTGATATATCTGAAATTACTTAGCAGTGCTTTGGCCTCTTCTACGTATCCCACTGTTTCGATTCAAGCAATCAACGTCTGGTAGAAAAGAAAAATGAATTGGTTGTGGAATGAAATTATTCGGTAGCCATGGTCTATCCCACCAGCCCTTTACCCACTGTTTCTTAGGTTAACAAAAGCTATTTTATATCTATTATATACTTTTCTATCTCAAAATGCAAACTATTCACATAATCCATTCTTATAGCTAATAAGTTGTCCATATCATCCCCACTAATATTTGCTAATTATAGTAGTATCAAAATGCTCCTGTTATAATTTTCAAAATTTTATAAATATGGAAACACTTCAAGAAAATCTCAATAAATTTTGACACAACAAAGAAAATCTCAATCCCTTGATAATAATGTTTACCTAGAATTTCACCCATTCTTTTTTCTCATAAAGGATCAAGCAACAAAGAGAACCCTGTTTAGAGGCCCCTGCCGTGATGGTCTTTAACTTCTTGTGCCCGTTTCCACTGGACATTCCAAGCAAGCTTTCGCTACAATAAAACCATCTTCCTCCACATGGCATCGACGTTTAGGACATCCTTCTTCATTTGTCGTTCAGCAGAGTTCTCTCCACCATACGCACACCGCCGTGCTGCTGGGTCCAAGTCTTCTGCTTCCACTGCTCGGCTGGATCAGAGCCCGGAGATCGTCGTCTCTTTCCCCTTCTCCTCGAAGCAAACGAACAGGGCATCCCCTCTCCTATCGCGAAGCAAACCTGCAGCTGCAGCGCCTATAGCTTCACCCGCTCCGGTCGGCCGCATTCTTGGACCGGCCACTCGCTGGTACATTCTCTTCATCCCCGCATTCTTCTCTTCCACCCCAATCTTTCTTCTTCCATTCTTGATTTGATTTTGTTTAACCGTTCGTCTCCTCCGTTCCGGATCCCAGTGGGCAAGAACTGGCCTGGTCTGGCCCGGGCAGTGAACCATCTTGGAGAAAGGAAGCTTGTCCCAGATCTCAAGTGCCATGGCCGACCGGGAACACATCGGTGAGCCCCTTTCTTGTCTGTGTTTTACTTGGGGATACTGCTACCTAAAAATCACTTGCCCCTCCAGTCCAAGTACTAACTGGCACTCCCACTCTCTTCTTCTATTCCCAGAGCGACCGGCTATGGCCTCCACTCCTTCCGTCCACATTCTCTGAAATGCAACTGCTCCTCCACGGACGGCAGGGTCATCGATCTACAACTTACTGCCTTGGAATGGCCGGTGGTAAGCCCCCCTTATTGTCACAAGCCCTCTTCTTGTGTGAAAGAACATTTAGGATGTACAAGTCCATCAGATTCACATTCTAGGATCTACTTTTTATCGTCTGCGTTTATATTTCTGTTAGATTGGAGCAGTGAGCCCTTTTTGCTTGCTTAGGATCTCTATTTGCTTGTGCTGAAGATTAATATCAAGTGTCGGCAATCTTGCTTTTAAATTGACGTACATGTTACAAACAGAAGGGTAATTGAAATATATATCGTATGGGAGCACCGATGGTATAATTATAGGGACTGCTATTTGAATCTGTTAGGTAATGCTTCAAGTAGTGCTGAATATCAGATCCAGTACTATGCTTGATACGGTTAAACTTGGGATGCCCGTGAGTACTGTGTAATAATTAGCCAATGCATATCTTTGCTTACTCGGTTTAACTCTGAATGTTATCCTGATTGCATCAGGCCACCTTCTTTCCGCTGGTGTTGTGAGGAGCGTGAACCAGGCCCCATCTACCTGCTCACCACCGGTGCCTGGGAGAGGAACATCAAGATATGGGGGGGAAGGCGGAGCACGCCGCCGGTGCGCTTGTCGTACTTCTTGAGGATCTTGGTCAGGCCCGTGTAGTTGATGCTGCTGTAGTTGAGGAGCAGCACCATCTCGCCGTGGAAGTCGACCACCTCCCTCGGCACGCGTGTGACTGCCAACGGAGCAAAACCTGGATTGGCAGGCAGTGACTCAAGAAGTACGACAAGCGCACCGACGGCATGCTCCACCTTCCCCCCATATCTTCTGCATCGATGAACAAGGAATTAAATAAATACAACATGGATAGATGATAGGGAGATGTGCTCGATGGTCTTCCTACCAGATGACACGGCACGCAGCATGATCAGCAACAAGCATGTCAACACCTTGAAATTCATTTTCGTACTAAGAAGCTGTAGCAACCTTGATCGCAGCTGCAAGCATGTACATTGAACAGTAATGCACTTATAATGTAAAGTAAACAAACATGCCATCCAATGTGTGCACAGTAAAAGCTCGTGACTGTTTTGATGTCCAGGAGACACAAACAATTTATGATGTCGTGTCATTTAAGTTAGCAATTCATTCCTAAAAGAACATAAAGCAATTTAAATGAGGTCACTTGCCTTTATAAAGCAAATTGAGATAAATAGCCCATGCATGTGAGGTTATATTAAGTAAATTCTACATAGGCATAGGTGTAATTTTGTTAATGATGCATGCACATGACATATTTAGATTCCTTGCATTTTTCTGGTATTTTTAGACATATCATATGCATGGTTTGGATTTATACAAGTTTTAGGGTGGTTGGCATTTTTAATAATCGTTTATCCATCCCGATCTAACGGTGTTAAAAGTGTCGGAACCAGACTGACGGAACCGAACGGTTCCACGGAACCGAAATTTGCGTGGGACCGGAACCAAATTTTTGTAGGACCGGGTACAAAAACTGCGGGCCGGTAACACATATATATGTGGGACCTAATTTTATTTTCCCGTTTACTCATTCTCTCTCTCACTCGTATCTGCTCCCAACCTCTCTCAACCACCGGCTCGGGCGCGGCCGCTGTCGCCGGCCTCCTCCACCATCCTCCAGCACGGGCGCGGGCGCCGTATGACGCGGATTCGGGCGCGGCCGCCGTCGCCGGCCTCCTCCACCATCCTCCAGCACGGTCGCGGGCGCCGTATGACGCGGATTCGGGCGCGGTCGCCGGCCTCTACTTGTACAACAGCTTAAACGATTCACGTGCACTTCTGAATTTCTGTCCGATGCGGTTATTTCAGCTGGGATATTTTAAGGGCAGCCGCCCGCACGAGGGCCTCACAAAGCATGGTCGCGTCGAGGACTACAGTATGCAGCGGGGCACCTAGGCGAGCTACGCCATGGGGAGGGACGAGCGCGCGACCACGATTGGCGAGCGTTGCTGGCATGCACGCCTGGGCGAGCCCGTGACCTGTGCATAACCATCGGCTGATCACGTGCATATCATCATTTAGACAGCTCCACGCAGCGCTCCTTCTCGGCGGGGGAGACAAGAACCGGCCACGCCCGAAAGAGAAGAGGGCAAGTGCAACCGCCATGGTGACCGCCACGCACGAGCACGTCGCTCGCGTTCCCGACGAACAACTGCACCAGACATCCAGTCCTCTTGCCACTGTGTATATCCAGTCCATCGGGATCGGGTTACTCCGGCTACCGGAATCGCTGAGAACGTGCCATCAGGCCTCGAGCCCAGCCTGAGCCGTGGTGTGGAGCAAGGGAACAGTCGCGGCGAGTCACCATCTCCTTGTAGCTGCTGCTCTCGATCGAGTCTGCCTGCCGCCAGTGGTCAAGCCCCTTTGGATTTGTAAATGTGCATCTTGGATTGTTGGTCAACGGTGAGAGAGAACGAGAGAGGAAACCAGGGGTAATATTGCACGTCACACTTAACACCGATAGGTGTCAAAATGGACGGAAGTGTGGAATAAAATAAGAAAGAAATTTTGTTTAGGGCCAAATAGGGAATCAAATTTTAAGAAAAGACCAAATAAGGAGTTCTCTCATATATAAACTGCAAAAAAAAATCTTGAGGACATCATCAGTTTTAATCAACGGCTAAAATAATCATGTGTTAATCAATGGCTAAGAAAAATTCGAAGTCCGCGGTTCCGACGGAACCACGGGTTCCGTGCCAATCACCGGATAAGAGCCCTAGGATTTATTAAATAGGAGTTATGAATTATCAAGTTTTAGTTACTTTAAACAAGCATTTAATTATTTGAGCAAGTTTTATTTGATTAAAACCAAAACAGTTGACACATTTGATTTTCTGAAGTTTTCCAGATTCCAAAACATATGTTACTTGTAAAAAAGAACTTTATTTTAACAGGTTTTAGTCAAAACACAAACATGTAACTAGATTCCAATTTTCTGAAACAAAAACAGGAGACACAAAACTCTACGGCATCCAAGGGGATTCGGACCAGGATGGCTGAGAAGGGAACAGAGCTGCTAGCCAGCTAAGCTACATAGTTTAACGATAGGATACAGGCGCGCCCCGACTTGAAGTGTCCACAGCCGCGAACCTGGCTGCCAACGCGCATACAGAATCCGGCGACGGCGACCCAAAACCGGCAGACGCGCGCGACAGTGCCCATGTAAACACGATGCGTCGTGGACGTACGCGTTCTGGTGAGGTGCAGGAGTGCTCGTGCAGAACGCGTGCGTGCGCAGGCGAGCAGCTTTGTGTGCGTGCAGGCCGTGGGGTATACAAGCACAAGCAGCAGCGAGCATAAGGAGGTGCGCGTCCATGGCATAGGCGTGCAGAACACGGATGTGTGGCGCGTGCGTGCGGTGGTGCAGCGTGCATGGGCCGGCAGGGAACGTGCGGTCGAGGACGAGCTCGACCATGGCGACGGCCATGGCGGGCGTGCGCGCGGACGTGGCGAGCAGGCGCGCGCTCGGACATGAGCGGAACAACGGCTGAGAGGGTCAGGAGAGATGGGAAAAGGGCAGTGCAGATCACCGTGGTTCAGCTGGGTGTAAGGAGACGACGACGACGCCGGAGACGTAGAAGAGGCGCACTCGACGGCCGCCGCGGAAGTCGTCGATGGTCCTGGCGTTTCTGGACCTTCTCCTCCTCGCTTTCTGTGGCCGGAAGATGACAGAGGAGGACGTGGCGGAGCTCCTGCAGGCGCGACGGCGAGGCTGCGGTGGCTCGGTTCACGTGGCGGCCTGAGGAAGCACCTGGTCGAGCCGCCTCGTTATATAGCCACGGACATGGCTCGCTCTGGGCAGCGGCGGGGTGTTTTCTGTAAAACTACCAGGAAGCTGGGTTGGGTTTGTTAGGCCATATACAATACAGACGCCTGTTTATCGCTAGGATTATCTTCCCGGGCGATCGGCAATTTCAGCAACACAGACGAGCTCAAAGATGACGCTTCCCTACCTGTCTCTCCATCTCCATCTTAGACATTTTCTACAGTTCCGCTGATATTGAGTGATCGATTCGTTCCACATACAGGCGGACATAGGCAGTGCGATCGTGATTGATCAGTTGCTCCCCTACGTATGGATATACCGGGGGATGCATGAATGAACCTTTCAAAGTTTCCGTCCTGATATTCTAATTCTTTTTTTTGAACAAGGAGCGCCCCCGAAGGGGCTAGAAGCGTGGTGGAGGTACAAGGAGTTACAAAGGACCCCATAAAATAATAAATTACACATAGATCCCTGGTATTTCTAGAAAAGACCTCACTGAAAGATACAGAAAAGCAAACAGATCCTTCTCTTTCTCACCACCGAGCCGGAAGTCAGGCACGCCCCCATCGTGCTCGGGAGCGGGGACGAAAGAATTTGCAACACATAAGTGATAGAATCGTCCACGCACACACAAGACAGAAGGGAGAGCCTAGTTATTTCATGGCAACCGTAAGAAGAGCATAACTGCGTGGCGAAATGAAGAACGAGACAATAAATTGTTACCTAAGATCCTGGCTGATGGGCGCTTATTTCCGGGAGTCGATGCAAACGTAACGCTAGACGCTTTCCTTAGATTTTTTTTTTTGAGAAAAACGCACACCCATTTATTCATATAGTCATAGTGCATACATACACCCTCAGGTGGAGTTTGAAACCACACATGCCTCCCCAAATCTAAGAAGATTGAGCCCTTTGCCAAGCTATGTGCGTCTCCGTTCGACGATCTTCCCTCGTGCACGAAATGAGCAGCCTGGAAGCCCATCGCCGTCGCCTTGAGCTCCTGTACAATGTGGCCGTACGAGCCCCTTCCTTCTCCTTCGATACTGCGGATGACGTTGAGGCAGTCTGAGGCCAATCTGATGCGCTGCAGGAGCAGATCCTCTGCTAACATCAACCCTTCCCTGCATGCCATCGCCTCCAGCGTTTTCGGATCAGTCAGCCCCTCGAGGACAGCGGACGAGGCGCCGAGGAACTCGCCTGTCACTCCTCTAGCCACTGCAGCAATCGCCGCTGTTGGCCTGTTCTTGGATACAGCGGCATCCACATTCACCTTTGCGAAACCTGACGGAGGAGGAATCCATCTAGGTCCTGAACTCTTTCGAACCGGAGCATGCACTGGTTCAGGAACAAGCAGCTGAAGGTCAGCTATAAACCTCTCCACGAAACAGTTAGTGGACAAAGGGCTCTGGTAAAGGTCTTCATGGATGATCTTCCTTCGGGAATGCCACACTGCTCATAGGGTGACCACCACTCGAGTTGTTTCCTCTTGAGATAGATCCTTGATCACCGAATTCAGCCAACCGCGAGCGTGCGGTTCCTGCAGATTAACCACATAATCACTGATCTCTTCCGGTGCCAAGGCCCAAACACTTCTTGCATGATGACACTCAACCAGCGAGTGCCTCCATGAGTCATGATCCCCGCATAGGATGCATAGGTCCTGCGTCGCCATATTGCGGCGATTTAGCACGTCAGCCGTCTGGATAGACTGACGAGCAAGCCTCCACAAGAATACCTTCAGTTTTGAGGGAACTTTGACATTCCACAGCGAGGTCCAGCTCTTCTCCTCTGCCCTGACATTCGAAGTAGCTGAGCTGCCGTCTAACCACGCTGTACGAACCTCTTTAGTCTGCACTAACATACGGTAGGCAGACCGCACCGTGAAAACGCCCTTTCTTTCGTAGTGCCAGGCCCAAAAGTCTGGTTGTCTACGTGTGCTGAGAGGGATACTCTGAACTACATCGGCGTCCATTGGGATCATCACCGCATGTAGCTTCTCTTGATTCCACGTCATACTTGATTGATCAATCAGCTCACAAACCTGTTGTGGAGGCTCCACACCATCAGCACTAGGCACACATGTTACTGGTCGTAACTCGTAACAGGCCATCTCTAGGAAGCCAACTGGTATCCCATATGTTAGTAGCCTCTCCTGTACCTATGCGTTTGATTAGACCCTGCTTAAGCACATCCCGGCCATCCAAAATTGATCTCCAGATCTTTGATGGGGACGTCCCCAACTCAGCATCCAAAAACTCAGAATTTGGGTAGTACACAGCCTTAAGAATCCGCGCACTCAACGAACATGGTTCCTGTAGCAATCTCCATGCCTGCCTAGCAAGCAATGCTAGGTTAAAAAGCTCTATATCTCTGAAACCAAGGCCTCCCAGATGCTTCGGTTTCGTCATATCCTCCCATGCAACCCAGCATATCCGTCTCTTCCCCTCTTTACTTCCCCAACTGGTTTTTATACTTTGGTTAGAGATGCCTAAGGCAGTAGACGAGGACTTACTGTATTTCAAGTCTGGTAATAGTTTAAGTGGCTTTTGTTCCATGATAACTATCCCAAGTTGATACTTTACACTTTGGTGTCTATGTGTTGGTATTGCGGTTCCACTTTGATCCTAAGAGAATCTAGTATTTCTATTATCTGATTATATGCTAAACAAAATCATCTAAAAATGAAGTAAAATCTAAAATCTCTTAGCATTTCAATCAAAAGTAGAGCTTCTTTGCAAAATACCCTGTTCACCCGGCAACAACCGAACTAGTAGAACCTCTGAGCAAACGAGAGAAGGAGCTAACTGGTCGAGAGAGGATTGATCAGGTTGGAAAATTTATTTCCTCTGTGTTATTACCAAATATGGAGTCAACATCCGGCCTATGTATCTAAGGCTATTTTAGTACTCCAAACGTCTGAGTTTTAGTACTTTGTAGGTGACATGTACAATACAAACGAAAAACTCCAAACGGCAGATTCTGAAGATTGGGTAAGCATCAGAGTAATCAAGATCCCAATAGCAAGCAAATGGGTCATCGATTGCATCAACCAACCAATGTGATTCATGCCCGCAAGCACGGCTATCGATTTTAAAAACTGCTGCTCGTTGAGGTGGAGTTCGTGGATCAGAGGGAGAAGACATGGCCAACGGAAGTAAATGGAGATGGACATGGCGCTGCCGGTGCACGTACTGGTGTTCCCGTGGCCGGAGCAGGGGCACATCAACTCCATGCTCCATTTCGCCGCGGGGCTTCTCGATGCCGGCATCCACGTCACCTTCCTGCACACAGACCACAACCTCCGCCGTCTCAACCGAGCCGCCGCCGACGCTGACAACGACGCTTCGACGCGGCGCCTCCGCTTCATGTCCCTTTCGGACGGCCTCCCCGACGACAACCCTCGCGGGGTGACCGACCCTCGCGGAAACATATGATCTCAAAATACCAAATCATAAAAGTAGCAACATATCAAATTCTCTATATTTTACTACAACCTAATTTTACATTTTTCTTTACAACATGGATGGCCTTCTTGAAGGAAAGAAAAGAAAAGAGCAGACAGATTCGAAACTGCTGTGTAACGTCCGAGCGATTCCTACCATTTGTTTGGCTAAAGGGTGTTCATTGTGGGCTCGGCCCGTTAGCTGTCCCTTTCCTTCCTTTCGCTAGTTGTTTCCCTGATACACTCAGATTAGGCGCGGCGTGCGGTGCTGCCAATCTGGCCAAGCTAAGCCAGTTGCTAGGAAAAAGTACACTGCATTTCTTGTCGTGACTCTCGACTTCAACGTGACGTGTTTTTGTTTTGTTCCGGCATTTGCTTTCTTTATCTTCGTTCGAAATTCTAATCTGATACTGCTCAGATTAGACGCGGCGTGCGGTGCTGCCAATCTAAGCCAGTTGCTAGGAAAAAGTACACAGGATTTCTAGTCGTGACTCTCGACTTCAACGTGACGTGTTTTAGTTTTGTTCCGGCGTTTTCTTTCTTTATCTTCGTTCCAAATTTCTTCGTATTTCCTTTCCTTCTATCGCATATCCTTTTCATTTCTATATTTTTCTTATTTCTTGTCTTCTTTCTTTTTATTATTCTTATCATTTTAGTATTTTTGGTTTCATTTTTTCTTTCTCTTATCATGTTTTTCCAAAACTATATTATATATTTTTCTTCACCCTCCGATCAAATTAATTGACTCAATTTTTTTGTCTAGATACACATGTATTTAGACATGTTTATCTATACAAAAAGTTTAGTCAATTAATTTGGATGGGAGAGAGTAGTAGAGATGTGTTTTGTGAGTGTTAAATATTGGTTCTATTTTAGGTTGAAAAATATTCCTTATTTGTTTATTCTTTTGGTTTGGTTGATACTCGCGTAGATGAATTTTGTTCCACTTGATTTTTATTCCAGAGTGTTACCTTTTTTTGTTCCACTTGATCTGTTTGTTCCACTTAATCTCAATATTTATTTCTATGTGATTTGTTCCTCGGTCGTAAAAGTTTTGTTTCTCTTATGTAGTTATGCCCCGTCCACAAGTGGTAATGTTCTTGTTCAACTGTAGCCATTATTGTTCCATGTGTCCAAAATAATGTTTTCTCGTGTATGTGTTATCTGCTTTTTTGGGCGCAGAAGTTTTGGTTCTCATATAGATGTGATCCGTCCTCGGGCGCTAGTCCTGGTTTTTTCTAGTTAGTCAAAATGCCATGGGAACTGTATTTTTCAAGCGTAGAGTTATGACTAGTTTTATAGGTGCTAATTTTTGTTCCACTTATTTGAAAAGTTTTTCTAGTTTTCATGATGTTCCTCACGTGTGTATATATTGCCCCGCTTGGTCTAATTTTGGTTCCCCGTGTGCTCATGATTTTTTCCACGTGCTATAATTTCTTTTGTTCCGCTTGTAGTAATTGGCACGTTCTCCGTTCTCATTGTTTTTAACGTCTATAAAATCTTGTTCCACTTTTTTTCCATACTATTTGTTCCACTTGTAGTATTGAATTGCTCCCCGCGTGCTAAATTTTATTCCTGTTGGCTTACTTGTCTTTCAACTCGTGATTTGTTCCATAATCAGTAAATTTCTGCTCCTCGTGTCTTTACAAATCATTTCATAACTCTTCAAGCTCATTTATTTGCAATATAACCTTTCATAAATTAATCATGAGAGATGAATATCTTAATAACACCAAATTATATAACTTTTCAGCAAATTACAAGTAATCTAATTTGATTTCTTTGCAATACAATCCTTGACACAATAAAATGTAAACTTTATGCCTTCAAGATAGCATTCATCACCGAACGGTGCGTATTTTATATCAAATAAGGTAAATACGAGAACGAAATATCTTCATAACAAATTGTATAATCAAAACTTTCTTAGGCGTGGTCAACAGCAAACCAAGGAGAATATGTGGAGGAGAGCAAGGAGAGGAGGCGGAGCTAGCCTGGCTTGCGGCCGTACCATGGAAGAAAGAGAGAGAGGTGGTGGCACTGGTGGGTGATGGGTCCGGGCTTGGCACACGATCGCGTGCAAATCCGTGTGCGAAAATCTGGGCTGTTGCACACGGTTCAAGAAAACAAATCAGGTGCGCAAGCGTAGGCGTTTTATGTGTACTAGATTCCCTGGCGCGGCTTGCCGCGCGCCACCCGCCGTTGACACTGGTTTTCCATTTGCAAAACTCTATGCTAAACATTCTTAATATGACACTAATTGACAATCACTATTATACATGGCAGTGACATTATAGGTTTGGAGCATAGCACAACTCTTCATTACCACATTAGATCGTTAAACTTAAATAGCATGAGCACAGAAATAAAGTAGGTAGTTCAATAAGGAGACATTAATACACGGCACGGCTTGTCAGGCGGCACCGACTTTGACAATGGTAATCGTTTGAGAAGCCGGTATGATAAAAATCATGGATATGACACTGAGTAAAGCACAACGGTTTACCCATCAATCCGCAATAGTTCAATTTTTAGAGCAAAGCACAATGGTCTCCACCTTAGCATTGCTGATCAATGGGTAAACCCCTTTGTGAACTGTCATTATAACGACATGCCTTACAGTATAAAGCAAAGAAAATGAAAGCAGATTTCAAAATTCAAAAATCCTTTGTTTGGTTCTTTTGAGCCAGCGTCGACAACCCCTCCGGCATCCTCTTCATCTCCGGCTATCACTGGTAATGGCATTATTTTTGGAAGCTTTGTTGATCCGGTTTTAGGGTCCAGATTTCAAAATTCAAAAATCCTTTGTTGGCCCTAATTTTGCTGAAAGATTCTTCCCAAATATCTCCCATGATTTACTCGAGCACATAATTGATCTGCGATCTGCTAATTATTCGGAGAAGGTGATTATGGAGTCGTTAGATCTACCGATTCTCCCGCCTAGTGCTCGGGTTTTTGAATTATTGGGCCGATGCTCCCGCTGTAGTTTGACGGATCATCTCCGGCCTGCCTGCCCTGGCGTCTGTCGAAGCTGTCAGGCCTTGGGCCGTAAGTGTGATATCTTCTCTGGAAAGAAAAAACAGATTCGTTGTTGGGCCTTGTAAGGAGTTGGGCCATAGCCGCTCGTCGTGCGGATGGAAGCTCGTCTGGAGGCCCAAGAACAAAACTAGAACGACGAATCCTGTTTCGGTCCGAAGAATCTGGGTACCCAAACGGCAAATCCAAACTGATAAGGAAAAAGAGGATTTACCCCACAGTAATAGGAACTCCTGCCTGGCCGTTTCGTTCCCCTAGCTACAGTACAACCCTCGGTCGGCGACGTTCTCGACGACATCGACGCCGCCGCCGTCGACGCAGCGGCAATGGCGAACTTCACCGTCAACCCCTTGGCGTTCATCCCCGATGGGATGACGATCGATCAAGGCCCCGCGGACAGGGTGGTCCGTACCAGGATGGTCGTGCCGGCGGTGCCTCCGCTGCACAATGACCGCGTCATCATCGCTGAAACCAGCAGGTTCGTTCCGATTCAGCTGAGGGAGCAGATGCGCGTGGATGTGAAGTTTTTCTGATTGAATCTGGGTGCGCCGTAGTGGATTGGGATGATCATCCGTTTGGTTTGGGGTTTTTTAAGCTGACAGACACTCTGCATGCCGACACTACGATTGGCCTCACGTTTGAAGCAGACGAGATTACCACGGTGACCTTTGTGCGCCATGACCAGGCCAAGAACATGAGACTGACATCCTTTGGTAGGGAAACATGGTTGCTGTTCCTAGGTTTCCTCTGGATTATCAAACCAGCTTCTATCTCAACAGGGCTGTGGAAGATTTTGGCCTTCTCTCTGTTTGGCACCAGCCCAGGGGGAACATGCACTCTTCCTTGCAAAGGTTTGGCTGGTTCACCCCAAGTTTGTCCCCAAGAGCATTGTTGTCACTCAGCTTGGTGGTGCCAGGCACAGCTGGACTGTCCCAGTCTTTTTGCTTCGCAGCTCAGATTGGAATGCACATATGCATGATGTTCCTCCTCCCCCAGAGGACCCAGAGCCTGAAGATGGCAACCCACATCCACTGTATGGAGCCGATGTTTCAGCTGAGCAGATATACCAGAACCAGCTAGCCAACTGGCTTCAGTTAAATCTGAACCACAATGCTCAGTACAACAATCTTGGACACCAGCATAATGGGCCAGGCCTGCAGAATTTGCCTCCTGTGATTCAGCCCCTGAGCCTGTTAATGAACAGCCTGCAATGGGCATTGAGCAAGAACCAGTTCAGATGCTAATTGACCCTCCCCTGGTGAATTTCACTGCCATTCTTGGAGCACAAGGGGTGGCTATGCATATTGGTATGCCTCCTCCAGCTTCCAATGTTGTTGATAGCCCAATGCAAGCCTGGACAGACTCCATCAGCAGCCCTGAAGCAGAACCTGAAGAAATAGTTATTCAGACAGTGCTCACATCTGAACTGACTTGTCTGCTGCTAATGCTGTTGCTCTACACAGCTTTAATTCAGGTTTTTTGACCAAGAAGACATACTCAGCTGCTCAGGTTGACAGCTTACACTTTGCCCAGGCAATGGTGCTTGGCCTCACTCCATTTGCTGCTGATTCCATCACTCAGGTTTCTATTGTCAGTTGTGTGCCAAAAAGGCTTGTTTGCCATCTCCTTTTTACCTGCAATTGAGGCCTGCCCAGGAGTTCTCTTTCATTTCAGTTATTGCTGGCAAAAGAACAATGGAGGCCCTCTCTCTGTTCCCCCAGCGCCAAAGAAAGTGGCCAGAATTATTGAGTAGTGGATGAAGAACCTGACAGCTCCTCATCTGTTGTGCACTGCAGTGGACTGTCCAATGCCCTTGGCAGCTGACAATGCTCTCTTGCTCTCCTGGTACCTCTTACACGCCATTGACTACTGCTGTTGTGAGGAGAAGCCCTAGGGCCAACAAGTATGATGGGTTTAAGAACACTGCAGTCAAGGATATTAAAGCCAGGAAGTCGAAGGTTAAAGCAATTGTGAAGCCATCTGTTGCTCCTGATGCTGATATTCCACCTCCCACACCTATCTCCACACTTCAGTGCATTGGAGTTCAGCTGTGTGGAGTGCCTCCTGCTGATCTTTCACCTGTGAAGCTGCTAGCCAGCCTGAAGGACAAGGAGAACAACAAGGACTAGTTCCTGCTGTTGTTGTTTCAGTTATCACTCTTTTATATTTTGTAATGAATTATCTAAGGAAGTGGTTTGTGTTATGCTGGAATATTAGGGGCTTAAATGCAAAGACTAAGCAGCTTGCCTTGCTGAATGCTATTAAATTAAGTGGTTGTGCTATTGTGTGCTTGCAAGAGACAAAGAAATCCCACTTTGATTTGGCTTTTATTAAATCTTGCTGCCCCAATGATTTTGATGAATTTGTTTATGTTCCCTCCAATGGAGCTTCTGGTGGGCTCATTATTATCTGGAAAAGTTCTGTGTTTTCTGGCATGGTCATGCATTGTGAACCCTTTGCTCTGTCAGTTTATTTCACCTCAAAGCAAGATAATTTCTCCTGGACTTTATTGAACATATATGGCCCTTGTTCTGGTGATTTGAGAGATGATTTTGTTAACTGGTTTTATAATCTAAATATTCCTGATGAGAGGACTGGTTAATCTGTGGCGATTTTAATTTCATTCGATCAATCGATAATAGAAACAAACCTGGGGGAGATGTTGATGACATGCTTCTGTTCAATGATTTAATCAGATCTCAAAACCTGACAGAAATCCCAATTAAAGGAAGAAGCTTTACCTGGAGTAATATGCAACAGGATCCACTACTTGAGCAGCTTGATTGGTTCTTCACTTCATTGCACTGGTCAATTTCATACCCAAATACTGTGGTCAATCCACAAGGGAAGCCTACGTCTGACCATACTCCATGTGTCGCTTCTATTCAGACTTCCATCCCAGCATGCAAACTGTTCAGATTTGAAAGTTTCTGGACGGCACACAGTGGTTTTTGCAGACTGTTGCCACTAGCTGGAGCAAACCAACCTTCAAGAAAAACAGTGCTGCTAACCTTAATGCTAAGCTAAAACGTTTAAGGTATGACCTGAAGTTTGGAGCAAGGTATATCCAGACTGAAAATCTGCATAGAAAATTGCAATAAAGCACTCCTGGAGCTAGATAATTTGGAAGACAGGAGAGGGCTTACGGTGCCTGAAACCAATTTCAGAAGAATCCTAAAAGACCACCTGCTGAAACTTTTAGAATATCAGAGGCAGTACTGGAAGAAGAGATGTACAGTAAGATGGACTAAATTTGGCGATGAAAATACAAAATTCTTCCATGCAATGGCCACTGACAGGTTTAGGAGAAGCTCATTGCTCAGCTTGATTTACCTGATGGAACTCAGGTTACATCACATGCTGAAAGAGAACTCATCTATGATTCCTTTAAGGATAGACTTGGCACCTGTCAGCACTGTGATGGGCTTTGACCTAGAAAACCTGATTGAACCAATTGAGGGACTGGATTGTTTGTCTGTCCCCTTTTCTCATGAGGAAATTGATGCCGTGGTTAGAGAGATGCCTGCAGATAAAGCTCCGGACCAGATGGTTTTAATGGGCAGTTTTGAAGTCCTGTTGGCATATAATTAAAGAGGATATTTATCTTCTCTGTCAGGAATTCCATGAGGGTAATCTTAATTTGGAAAGCATTAACACAGGATACATCACTTCATTCCCAAAATTGGATCTCCTGCAACAGTTAATGATTTCAGACCCATCACTCTACTCAACAGCTGTCTCAAGCTAATTACCAAATTGCTAGCAAACAGGCTACAGAAAATTGTTCTCAAATTGTTCATAAAAACCAATATGGGTTTCTAAAAGGAAGGACAATCCAAGACTGTATTGCCTGGGCATTTGAGTTTATCCACCAGTGTGAGGCTTCCAAGAGAGAGATAATTCTCCTAAAATTAGATTTTGCAAAGGCCTTTGATACCATCGATCACACTGCTATGCTAAAAATAATGAAACAAATGGGTTTTGATTCAAAGTGGTTACAGTGGATTAAATCAATTTTCAGCTCTGGGATGTCAAGTGTTTTGCTGAATGGTGTCCCTGGCAGGCAGTTTCATTGTAAAAGAGAGTTCGACAGGGGGACCCACTTTCACCTCTTATCTTCGTTTTAGCAGCTGATCTGCTACAGTCTGCTATTAACAAGGCCTTCAGAGATAACCTGCTCATGCTCCTTTCTCCCCTGACTATGGAATGGACTACCCAGTGGTTCAGTATGCCGATGACACTATTGTGATCATGCCTGCTTGCTCTGATCAAGTGAAAAGATGAAGGAGATTCTGGACACTTATGCTCAGTCCACAGGTTTACATATCAATTACCATAAATCAATCATGATTCCCATAAACATCTCACAGCAGCAGGCCTCTGATATTGCAGCCATCTTTGGTTGTGTTGTTGGCACATGCCATTTACATACCTTGGCCTTCCTCTAGGAACAACAAAGCCCACGTCTATGATCTAATGCTCTTGTGGACAGAATTGAGAGGGCAATGACTGCCAATTTCATGATGATGACATACAGTGGGAGAGTTACAGTAATCAACACATTGCTCACTTCAATTGCCACTTTTACAATGTGTGCTATTAAGATACACCCCAAAATCATAGAACATGTTGATAAGATCAGAAGGCACTGCCTGTGGAACAAGAAAACTGAAGATGGTGAACATTGCAACTCTCTGATTGCATGGGACAAAGTGTGCAGACCCAAGAATAAGGGTGGTGCTGGGGTTTTAAATTTAAAAATTCAGAATGAAGGGCTTTGCTTAAATACCTTCATAAATTCTACAATAAAATGGATACACCTTGGGTCACTCTAATATGGAATACTCACTATATCAACAAGGTGCCACATGCCATAGACCTCTGTGGCTCTTTCTGGTGGAGAGATGTGTGCAAATTATCACCAATTTACAGAGGGATCTCCAAGTGTACCATTGTTAAAGGGACACCATTTTATTCTGGAAGGATCCTTGGAAGGACCAGCTTGCTTCAGAATCCTATCCTAGAGCATTCTCCTTTGCTCTGGGAGAAGATGTCTCAGCCACAGACTTCTCTCGGCAGATACACTTGGTGCTAATTTCCATTTACCGCTTTCTTCACAAGCTATCCAGGACTGCGACATGCTCAGGAAGATTGCCCACATTGTGCTGGACAACTCCTCCAATGATAAGTGGTCATATCTTTGGGGCTCTGATCAATATTCTTCTAGCCAGTATTACAAGTTTTGCTTCAGAGAACTGTTCCTCATGAGTCTTTCAATTGGATCTGGAAAAGCAAAAGCATCCAAGAATTTCTTCTGCTGGTTACTGTTATCTGACAGATTGAACACAAGGAACATGCTGCGCAGACGCCACTATAATGTGGGCAACAACTTCATTTGCACGATGTGTAACGCTGGGGTTGAGGAAACAGTGGAACACCTCTTCTTCCACTGTGATTTCAGCAAGGATTGCTGGGGGAAACTGAATTTCCCTATATCTCCAAATGTGATGGCCACCAGACTAGAGTTGATCTCATTCTCCAGGACTCACTGGACGAAGCAGATGTTCATGGACGTTTTCTCTACTGCTGCTTGGAGCATTTGGAAGGAGAGGAACAACTACTACTTTAACGGAATTACACCATCAACCTCAGCCTGGGCTGCTCGTTTCAAAGAGGACTTTAGACTCCTTGTCCATAGGACCAAGGACAGCAAACATACTTTCATTAATTCTATAGTTAGCACTCTTTGATTTTTTTAACTTCTCTGTAAATATGTAACTGTGTCTGCTGCCCCTTCATGGGTGTTCTAATATAGAGGCAGTAGGGGCCTTCCCTACTGTCATAAATGTCCAAAAAAAAAAGAGTAAGCAATGTGCATTAGATGTAGAGCATATAAAGAAATATATTAAACATAGTAGTGAATATTCAGGCGTAGAGCAAAAAAAGTGGTCCTACATTGATAGGTTTATAGTCTTTGCCAGTCCCTTCAACAGAAACAACCACCAAGCCTACCACTCATACATATATATGCTCAGGGTGATGGTTTTCATTATCAGATGAGCATCAAAGATTGCACGACAATCATTTGTGACATATATTAATTCATCGCCGAGCACATAATATTGAGTTGGATCCTGAACCATAGTACCAAGGGAATTGATCATCCTCAATAAAGCCAGATTCCGAAGAGTAGATTCTTAATGGGCATAATGAACGTAATAACATGATGATAACTACCGTGACATGATAACAAAGGTGGCTTTAGCATCAGAAGTCTGCCAATGCAAGGGCTGTAGATAAAATAGCTCTCCCTTGGCCGCTTAGCTGCCACGCCACCCAGTCCAGGTGCTTGCTGATCCTGAACAGACATCCAAAGAATGCGTATGATTATCACTCATTGAGATAATTTATATAGAACTATAGTTTAGATAAACATATTAAACACCTAATTGTTAACACCACGAGCTATTATATTGTACTTCATATAACTGTGTCCCTGTGCAAAATAAATATCTATAATATACTATGGCGGTAATTCAAATGGCCTCTCAAAGCTTCTAAAAATAGAGCCTCACGAAATAATCTACACAATGGGTGTACTGAATGTAGAACTTATTCTTGGGACATGTTGGAAAGATATCAAACAACATCGATAGGAGGAGATATTCAGAAAATTAATGGTGAGAAGAAATGTTGTAAGGGATTTATCTTCCTGCTTCTTCTCGTCCCGATAGAGTATTCTCTGAACTCTTAATCTGCAATATAGCTTGCCTACTGCTCTTCATTGCAATAAAGGAGATTTTACTGTTTTAATCCATGAGGGCAATTAAGTGAAACAGATCTTCCAAGTAACTTTTTATGTGATATGTTGTTGTGACAACGAAAACAAAATAGAAACCATATGATGATCCATCCGAACATATCAACTACGAAAAGGTAGCCACAACCGCAAAAACTTGCCAAATTTCACCACAAGTGTAATATATTAGTTGCATTCCTCGTGTGCATAGTCTTTTCAAGAAGCATATGTAGGGGATAATCTGATTCCAGAACTGAAAATGAGCAGATAAAAATAGAGCAAATATTAGCATTGGACATATTAGACACACAATTATCGAATATGCTTTCAGGTACCAAGAACACGAAATCTGAAAATTGAGAAGTAAAAGGGATTAATACCCACGACATTATGCATTTCTTATCAACCGGTCAAAATAATGTAATAACAGCGACATCCCTAAAATCAATATGGAGGCATAATCTGTAAGGTAATGTTCCTAACCAATGTTCTTATAACTCGACGGTCCACGCATAATGCCAAAAAATAACAACCAAATAGTTCAAACATATGAATTTTGCAGTGCATTTTACCATTGAGTGAGATCTGAAATTCCAGCAGTCAAAATTTCTCTGACTGAACTTTAGACTCGAAAAAAGAATAGAACATCTCATCGTCACAAACAAACAAAACAAAATTACCTAGGGAATACAATCGCACCTATCCACTGTATCCTTGTAATTTATCAGTACTATGCAAATTTATCAGTCCAGGGTGATCTTTCATCAGATATTCAAAAGCTGAAACACGATGTCAATCAACTAAATTTAATCTTTCAGAATCATGTCAATGATTCGAAGATATAAACAGGGAAAATTATAGGGACTTCCTAAAAGGTATAACTGTGTCATCACAACAATTTCTACAACATGAAAATTGAATGTCGAAGCATTGTGAATAATGGATTTAGGAAAGTGAACTGTCACCAAACCTAGATATTGTGTAGGAAAGATGCATGAAAAAATCATATTGATACTATGAGCATAGTAATCAGATGTGCAAGAATAACCAACAGATGAGTGCTCATAATGCAAGTATTGTACAAACTCAGATGTGCATGCCCTAACCTAAAATTTGATTGATATGTATAGGCAGAAATAAATGGCGCACACGTGGCGACCAAACAGGAGCGCACCTTTCTCCAAACCTGAAGCACAAAATATTATGTTAATTATTTAACATTAGAAACAAATAAAGCACAAACACCAATGTATTTATGGTACGTTTTTCACTTCAGGTTGAAAGTGGCATCTAATGAGAATATGAAAGATAAGATAAAAAAAAAGAAAGGTTCAACGCCTATATACATATATATCAGGTTTTTTATGTACACAATAATAAAACATGAAAATTTCTGAGCTACAATACTGGATCAAAATAAAACACCTTGTTTAAATTAAGCTGCATATGTAAGGAACAACAATGGAAATCTCTTTAGAAAAGCAATTTCAGTAGCTAGTGTAGAAATATAATAGTAGGCGAAATAAGAAATACTTCCGGGCAGCCACAAAAATAACAACAGCCTTTAAACAATAGCACTAAGATTACGCAGGCAATAAGGGGCCATCTAATGAGACTATGACAGTTAAGATCAAGAAAGAAATTCAGCGCCTATATATATATCAGGATTTTTGTGTACACAACATAAGAAAACACCAAAATTTCTTTGAGCATACATAATACTGGATCAAAATATAACACCTTGTTTAAATTAAGCTGCATATGTAAGGAACAACAATAGAAATCTCTTTAGAAAAATAATTATTAGTATCTAGTGGAGAAATATAATAGTGGGTGAAATAAGAAACACTTCAGGGCAGCCACAAAAATAACAACAACCTTTAACCAATAGAACTAAGATTACACAGGCAATAAGGGGGCAATAAGGGTATTGATGGGCATACTATGTTTAAACAATCAAAATCCACTTCATACGAAGGGGTGCACATGGATATATATGAAACATGATACACGCAAATGCAAAAATCTCGCTAGCCAAAATTATTTTGTGAATATTTTTTGGACAGGACTAGGCGTCCCCCGGGGATCTTTCCGTCCGATCCCCCGGGTCGGGAACCGTCCGATGGGCGACAGAAAGACCGTCTGATCCAGCTCTCGAACTCGTCCCCTAACCGTACTCAACCAGCGCGCTACCCCGCCCTCTGTCTCTGGCTGCCGGTGCGCTCCGCCCCGCCCTCGTCTCCGGAAGCCGGCGCGCTCCGCCCCGCCCTCGTCTCCAGCAGCAGCCAACGCCCTCCACCCGCTCCCCTCTCCGGCAGCCGGTGCGTTCCGCCCCCATCTCCGGCCGCAGCCGACGCGCTCCGTCCCGTCCCCATCTTCGGCAGCCGGTGCGCTCCGCTCCACCAGGCTGCCGGCTTGCAGCACGGTGCCCACCCCAAGAAAGCAACGCCGCCGTGCCCTGGACCGGGCGCACATCCACCTTGGCAGCAACATGGTTGAGCCATGGGAGCAATATGTCTCCACGCCCAACTCCGGCCATCACCGGCACCGTCGCCGCCATGGACAGCTTGAAAAGCTATTGAACATTTTGCTACAACTCTGATTTGGATTTGCATCAAACAAAAAGAAATTTGCTACAAAAATCTGAGAATTTGCACCACTTCAAACATAAATTGCTACAATCGGTTTGGGGATTTGCATCAAAGAAGAAAACAATTGCTATAAAACAGAATTTGCACTGCATGTAGCAAGAAAAAGGAGAAAAATGCTCCCAAACAGAATTGTTACAATAAGTTTGGGAATTTGGATGAGAGAAGAAGAAAACAATTGCTACAAAACATAAAAAAATTGCACGGCATGTAGCAAAAAAGAAGAAGAAATGCTCCCAAACAGAATTGCTACAATAAGTTTGGGAATTTGGATGAGAAGAAGAAAACAATTGCTACAAAACATAAAAGAATTTGCACGGCATGTAGCAAAAAGAAGAAGAAGAAGAAATGCTCCCAAACAGAATTGCTACAATAAATTTGAGAATTTGCATGAGAAGAAGAAAACAATTGCTACAAAACATAAAAGAATTTGCACCGCATGTAGCAAAAAAAGAAGAAGAAAAAAGCTCCCAAACAGAATTGCTACCATCAGTTGGGGGATTTGCATGAGAAGAAGAAAACAATTGCTACAAAAACGTAAAAGAATTTGCACCGCATGTAGCCAAAAAGAAGAAGAAAAATGCTCCCAAACCGCGCAGCTCAACACGACGCTTCCCTCCGACCTCTGGCAAGTATCCTGGCTGCCGCAACGCAACCGGCGGTGAGCGACAGGAGCAGATGGAGGAGGAGGGCGCCAGGCCGGAGCGTCACGCGCGGTGTGTCGCCTGAGGACCACTGGACCAGAGAGAAGCAAGAGGCGGAGAAACTCAACACGGAGGCCCACGGGGGCGGCGAACTCGCCGGCAGCCAGGCCGTGGAGGCGCCCGGGGACGGCGAACTCGTCGTGGAGGCGCGGGGTGGCGTCCTTGCCGTGGAGGTGTGCGGGGGTGGCGACCTCGCCGTGGAGGAGCTCGGCGAGCCGGGGGGAGGAGCCAGGCGGCGTTTGACGGCGGGGCGGGATTGCGGAGATGGAAGCCGAGGGGACATGGGGCGGCGCACGTGTTCACGGCGATGGAGCTCGCGATTTGGAGCAGCGGTGGAGAGTCGGAACTCGATTGCGGGTCCGCTGTGTGGGTGCTCTGTGTGTCCGCTGCGGGGACGCGTGTCGCAAGCACGATGAGGAGGATGCGAGCGACTCGATCCCCCGGATGATTACTATACTTTTCCATATTTTTTTGTTCTTAAATGAAAGTAACAATCTCATGCCAATTTTACAACATTAATTAAAATCGATGATTGAAAGAGAACCTAGAGTAGAATAGTGCTAGGCTGCACAAAAACAGAAGCATAAATGTCAAGAGCCTGAAGTGTCTCACCTCAATATCCAAGGCAGCAATACATTAGAAGAATATGGTCACAAGCTCTCCCTCGTCACTGGAAATTGATCTATGTGTAAAATAGAACAGTCATAAATCAGATTTAACCTGCACACGAAACAATATTCTAATTTACACCGTACAATAAAATGTATACTCAGATTTAACCTGCACACGAAACAATATTCTAATTTACACCGTACAATAAAATGTATACTCAACATGAAAGTAGTTCATAGTGAGACAACACCACCAGGTACAACTACCTGATGCCAGCCTCGTGCAACAACTTCTTGGCACCTCCAGCTGGTCGAACATCCTCGTTGCTGTAGCTGAGGGAGCTTTGTACATCACCACATCAGGGAACTACTGCTGCTAGAATTTTTGCCACCCTTTGACTCCATCAGTACATTCACTTCACTGCATACCTAGAAGAGGAGTTAAACAACACATTCTAGCAAACATGGTAACTGATTCATACACATACACATACACCCTTGAATGGTAGAAATCGTATAGTTAATGTTTTCCTTCAGGGTAGATTTGTTCTAATAACTATATCTCAAAAAAGTTACTACCCAAGAATGCAAGCATAAGTATCATAATATAGTATGTTGCTGCATGATATAATTTAAACCAGCATGGTATAAATTAAACCAGAATGGCATAAACAATTTCCATGAAACCCCTGTGAAGTCTTGCCTAGTCATTCAAGGTTTTTAGATTGGGAAATCAATTGATATTGTAGATAAAAAGCAAACTATACTCCCTCAATTGGTTAATTATGTAGTATACTTTTCAAAGCTGATATATTAGAGCATTGAAAAATGATTTAAAATCAGCCCGTAAAATGAAAAACTCATACTATAAAAGTAGCATCCTTTTTCGACTGAAACTAAATAATGAGATATTTGTGCATAGCTAAAAGTGAAACAACTAACCGATGACGAAATACATCATTATAGTGTAGCTATACAGAACCAAAATCATCAGCTCAAATATCTGAACTCAGTTTACCTTAAAATACCAATCATGTGTGGAGAGACCTGCTGATATAGGTGAGGAAGAAACAATTAGTTATCTGAATCTAGATAATGAAAAAGCAGCATCTTGCACTTCGAATGACATTAAATCTTCAGTTGACTCCTGCAGGCATACATACATAGCAATGATGTGAAAATATGTAGAAAAGAAATCCATGTGCATTCAGTTTAGTACTTCAAAATGGACCAGCTTACCTATCTTCCTCCTCTTACGTCTACAATCTCATGCACTGGAGAACCAAAGCTTCCTTTCCATCTGGACCTTTGCAGCTACGGTATAGCATCTGCAGAATCATACCATTTGCAAACTAATTTGACTCTATCAAATAGAAATACCCATAACAGCCGTTTAATTTAAATAAAATTTGAAGGAAGGATGATACCAAAAAATATTGCAAGCAACTGAAAAGTAATGCAGGGACAAAAATCTAAGATTGTTGCATCATGGCATTTAGGAAAAAATAGCTCTAGTACTTCACCTAAATCACGTTTACCTCATATTATACACAACAGATCTTAATATCCCAGTCTTTTCTATGTGCCATGAACCACACATGTTCCTTGGAGCTCCAAGAATATTTGATACTGAATCTAGATAACACCTGCCGAAGATTTAAAGGACACATGCTTATCTTGAAAGGTTTCAGCCATGAGATTAAAATCAATGGCATCTATCACCAAAAATAATAACGACAAAGTCAAACATAAAATGCCTTAAACTAAACCAAAAAATCAATTCCACAAGCACTTTGTGCTATCTCCATTAGATTGTATATGTACGAATAATTGAGAATCCTTACATGGAAATTCAGAGACACAACTCATGCAAGACACTCTTTTCATCTTTCCTCAAGACCATAGCCTGAAATGTGAATGAACATACGTGGTTTTTATAAGGAATAATCATCAGATACAAATAACTGAAAGTACTGATCTTAAGGCCGATGCTTAAATAATCCATGGTTTTAAACTGATTGCACCATTTATTCAGTTACATGTTACAGGAAAGTTGTCCTAGAAGGCGCAATGGAAGCACCATTCAGTGGTAGATGCACTCGTTCTTGAAAAGACCCTTCTAATATACCACCTATGTGATATTGCAACAATCAAATAAGAGAATGGATTTTTTTACAGTAAAAACTGCTACTTACAAATATCTTAAAATGTATGCTCGTGTTCATTTAGTGAAGCAACAAAAGAAAATTAGCTTTAGTGTCTTGCTTACAGATCGCTGCACCAGAAGGCACACAACTATTTGGGCAAAATTTTCTGGCATGCATGCCCTAGCAAAAATTCTGGTAATAAGAACTAAGAGAATGCCATATCTAAATTCACAATGTAAAAGAACGCTAGGGGGAAATTAAAGAATGAATCTGGACCAAATAACTGACTCGACAAATTTACCTATGTATATATTTCTAGATTCAATAATTCATGTAGCAGAATTCCCTACAGACCCACCTACAGCAAGTATTTTTGTGCCCACAACCTTGAGAACAAAAATTTGAAGAGCCGATACATGCCCTCGAACAAACCACGTAATTATTAAATTTAAGTCACAACACAGCCTCATGTATGATGCAATACTTGGTGTTTTGTAATTCATATGCAAGCAAACGTAGAAATTAAATGTGTTCAAGAACCTGCAGCACACTTGACATGGATATACCAATCGGGTACCCTGCCGTAAGGGTACCTGGTGTACAAGGCGACTAAGGATCATATTTGGAAGCCCATTGAAGCCCAAGATAGAAGGCCCAATACGATGGAGTACTTCCCAAGTTAGGCATAGGCATAGTCGGTTTATACTTTCCTTACATGTAACCTGAGTCGATAGAGGATTCCTGAGATCCAGCCTATTATATAAAGGCTGGGAGGGCTGCCGGCAAAGGACACGCAATACTCCAGACACCTAAACCCTAGCGAGATCAGCAAACTCGCCGGGATCCCCATTGTAACTCGCATACTCCACAATCATCAATAACAGATAAGCATGACATAGGGTGTTACTCTCCGGAGGCCTGAACCTGGGTAAAATCTCTTGTTCTCGCTTGTCAGCCGACGATACTACCAACCCTACCACGTACTCTACCCATAATCTCAACCCGAGACTCCTAGCCATGGGATTTGCCGAGGACACCCCTCGTCAATTGGCCCCGTCTGTGGGAAAGAGTAGTGTTGGACTCACGGTCTCCCGGTTCCATCTCCAAACGGCAACTCGCCGGTCACATCCACAAACGACAACTCGTCGACTCCAGCAACATACGGCAACTCGCCGACCTCACCCGCCAACTCGCCGGCGATGTCAGCAAACATCAACACAGCTAGCGATCACTCGCCGCTTCATCAGGAAAGATCGCATCTCCGAGAAGGCTCGAACCACACTCGCGTGAAGCTAGGGAAGCTTTCACTAGTTTGGAAACAAGATATTAATGTTTCAACGACATAGAAATAAAATGTTGCACGTAATCATGAGTCATTTGCAAGAATTATTTTAAATCACGGGACAACTGATTCCATCACATTAAGAAAATCATATGAAAACAAAACTTCACCGTCTAAGAAAATCATTTTTCTTTTTTTAAGGGAAAAACTTTTTTTTTGAGTTGTGTATATATCATGCTAGTTTGTTACACATATATGTGACGTGAGATTATTAGTTAAAGAAGGAAGACGAGAAATGAGGAGCCAGCTATGTACACATAGAACGTGAGGTGTGAGAGAGCGGTTAAAAAGGAAGGCGAGAAATTAGGATCTAGTTTTTTACATGCATAATTGATGAACAAATTTTTTTTAGACCAAGCTACCGTAGGGGAAATCCCTACGGTTAAATTGATGAACAAATTTTACTCTATATAAGCAAACTAATCTTCCAATCTTCGAATCATGTCTTCTCCTTCATCGCCCTAGTGGTTGAGCCTCGTCGGCACCATATGGCTCCTGACCATCAATCAACGCCCTATCGCCATTGATTTTGCACCAAAGCAAGCTCACATACTCACACACTCACTTCTTCTCAAGGGGACATTGGCGAAATTGTTTGTTTTCTCCCATATCTTAATTATTAAGAGCCGAGACTGTCGGGAGGGAGGACAACTAGCATGGTGATTTGTTTCCTCACTACATCTCGACATGTTCATTTATACTACAACTTACACCAATTTTTGATCATGGGAAGTGTACTGTTAAGTGTATGATGATTCAGTTTTCTCATGACTTGAGAACGACGAGTGGTAAAAGGGGAAATGGTAGATGTGTGAACCCCTTTTTTTCCTATGAAAAAACAAGCGAGAGGGAGAATAGTGTGAACAACTAAACGTGGGCTCCATCTTATTGCATAATTGGTGTAAAACAAACAATTGCAGGGCTGCTTTTATTTCAAATGTAAGACGAATAAAGTGTGTTTTCTACTGGATAACAAATATAGTGATGCATAGGCAGAACAGCCCTAAAAGAGGCTTCGTAATGAGCAGAAGGATCTCCAGTGTTAAGATTTGGTAGCTTCACATCTCAGTAATATATACCATCTGGACTGGAATGATGAACTCACGACATCAACAACCAGAAATAAGACAGACTCTACATAATCGCAGGCTCACTTTCGAAACTGCTGTACATGATACAATTATTGATGAGTGTTTATTATTTGCCGGCTGAAAACATAAAACTGCTCAAAACGAGACAGTCTTTTTGTTGTTTCTGTAACTAGCAAGGTGGCCCTCGCAAATGCGAGGGCAATGTCTAAGTGTGCCTAAAAACAATTTCCATCCCATTGCGAAAACTTATACAGTTTTATTCACATTAAATATTTCCTTAGTCACCATAAGTATAATAATAAATTTATTACTTTATACGTCCACCTATATTATTTTGGGATTTGTTTTGTACATTTCTAAAATTTGATAATAGTGTGTTTTATAAAATTGTATTGATTCATTATAACGAACTGTATGTTTTGAAAGGTCGATTGTAGGTCATTTTCGTTTTACTGCAACCTCGGGAACTTTATAGAGGTCTACATTTTCTTGGGATTTTAGGAATCCATCGGAGTCTCCTAAACACTTCCAATAGACCAACTAAACAATGGCAATGTAACATTGGGGCTTCTATTTTGCTATTGCCCTCAAGTTATCCTAACGCGTTAGCTAGAGCTACGGTCAATGCCTATACCGTCAATTTATCTAGAGTGAGCAATTATCTCCTTCAAGTTACTATAATAATCATACACGAAGTCTATGGCATGTATAAGATTTGGAGTAATGTCTTTTCTCAGATTTTTAGGAATCTATCCGAGTTTCAAAAACCTTACAACAACCCAGTTGAACCATTGTAAAGTAGGGGCTTTAATTTTTTTAGTGATTGAACTTATGGTACTCTAGCGCATTAGCGGTAGCTATATACACCGATGCCTATGCCACCAATTTATCTAGAAGTGGCCAATTTTTTCCTTTCTGTTACTATATTATCACAGTAGATGTGCACGCCACGTATAATATTGGGAGTAAATATAAGTATTATTTATGCGATGAATTCATACAGTATCCATGGCGTCTCTCCTTTTGGTTACTGTTAATCTAACACAAAGTCATATAATGTCAACGCAGTTTTTCTGGCGGCGCCGCGGACTACCGGTCCAGCATCCGCCGTCCGTCGCTCGTCCGCGATTCGGATATCGGTCCGCTGTATATCGCATTCCCTTCAGGTATTGTTTCGAAAAGGAGGACGGGTGGCGCGTACAAGTATGGCTCGCGGTATGATACGGAAAGGAGTTATGGGCGTACCTGACTCCACAGCTCTCTCAACAACCCCTGAGGCATGTGTCGAAGTAAATTTGACCTAGTTTATTCCTAGCTTTTGCCAACCAAACTGTAGCGCGCATGTGTGCCAGTGGAGTGAGCCCACATCAATGCTGTCCTAGCTTTTGCCAACCAACACAGTTTTTCTTGCTCACATGGATATGTTTGTTATGCCATATATGAATCGAAAAAGGATTTTGCATGCTTCAATATTACATGTCATAGTTTGTTAATATAATGCTGATATTAATAATAAAAATAATTGATTTCAAAAAAGATATCTGGATCATATTTGTTATGACACAAATTTAGTAAATGTGTGTAATATATGTCATATTTCTGTGATACCAAGATGTTACGTAACCTATTTTTGACGAATATCTAATTCGATTTGAGTAGCTTGCAATATTTAAAGTATTTCTGAAATTTAGTAAATGTGTGTAATATATGTCATATTTCTGTGATACCAATCTGATATTAAAACCATTCCTTGTGACATATATGGTTAACATGGATATGTGATTCATGTCATATATGAATCGGTAAAAGATGCATCATATTTCAATATCCTATGTCCCAGTTTGTTGATATAATATTGGTATGACACAAATTCAGTAAATCTTTGTAATATATGTCATATTTGTTTGATACCAATATGTTATCGAACCCATACTAGACAAATATCTAATACGAACTAGAATTATTAAGAAAATATATATGTTGGGTACTGAAAATATTTTGATACTAATATTTTGAAATGAAACGAAACTATTTTGAAAAAAATATTTATGTGTGAATCATATCTGAAAAGTGTATGAACTTTATAGAAAAATTATCAAGAACAAGAAGTTTAAATTGATATAAGAAATAGCTAAGAAAATTTTTACACTCAAAATGGGACCAGCTAGCTTCGGTGGACTTTAATCAATAATTGAAGAGAGAGAGCATGTAAGCTAGGCTTCCGCAGTACTGTATGAGCTACGGCAGTCACATGGGGACGGTGGGAATTGAAATGACAACACATCGTCAGAGTTTAATGTCACAGTGGGCCCCCACGCGTTGTTGCCAGTAAATACGGTTGTTTTCTCTTCTGATACGAAACTTTACACGCTCTATACAGCTCGTTCCGTACGTGGGCCGCCCGAATCGCCACGGAAATGGACGGTTCCTGGTTGACCGGTAGACACCGGCTCCGCTAGAATTGCATTTTCGCATATAATGTTCAATCTAAATGGCATGGAATTAATTATAGCTGTACGTGCCATCGTGAGTGATATAGCCCGTGGCCGGTATGTCCTCATTATGCATGTGTATATGATAGTACCCCGGGTAGGCGTCAAGGAGACACGTCAAAAATTTGATCCAGCCATTTTATCCATAATTTGATCTATCGCGGTAACGGGAAGGAATCTTCTCGGCATGCCTTAATTAAGCTCGTGAATTAAATGCACATCCAGAGAGACTTCCTCCTTCTTTCTTAGCAATAACCAAATTCGCAATCTATGTGGATCAAAGTTCTCCTTGATGGTAGGTCGGATCTGTCTCACTGTCCCTGTAGCGGGTCCTGATGAGACTATGTTGACATGTGTTCGCTAGGCAGAATAACAACAATGCTTGGGAAGGAAGCCGTTTTGGTTTTAGTGTGTTACTCGCGACAATGTCTAGGTGGTTGAGATGGTGTTGTATAGAATAAAAAATTATTGGTTATGTCTATTTCTTCATGTTTTTCTATGGATAAACTTTTAATAATGAAGTAATCCATGGAACATGTCATGGCTTGTCCCTCCATTTTTTTCTCGATAGTTTGGCAATAAAGTGATTTCGATAATCTATCTTGTGAGGAGTGAGCGAGCGGCACTACCGTGAGTCCGACAACTTGAAGTCCTCCTATTTGTAGTTAACTTTCCGTAATTTCACAAAACTGCCAAACTTTTAAAATCATACATCTTACTAGCTAGATCATCGGTTTCCTTTTGGCCAAGCTGCAACCTTGTTGTAGTGTAGCCCGCACTAATGTACAAAAATCAGATAGCATTGATCACCATTGTGTTTCTTTTTTCCTCACCAATCATTTTCGAGCTAGCTTCCCATAAAGATCAGCGTTAGAGTTTTTTTTTCTAGACATACGTACGTGTGCACTGTTGGCTGATATACAGCAAGGTCTTAACCAAACGATCAGCTTTGGATTTTTTTTTCTCTTTTTGGACCGTGCAGCTTGTCGGAGTTGCACGTACGGTTATACGACCTTGTCGTAACCAATCGGGATTGCACCGGTCGTAACCAATCGTTGATTACACAGAATTAAATAACTCTTTATGCCGGACCTATAGAATGTGTCAAACATACCTCTATACTGTTACGTAAATATTAATCGTTTATTAAATCATAGCTGCTCGTTTTAGATCTTACTATCAAAATTAATTAGAATAATGTAGATTAACGTGGCGCCTCGAATAACTAACTCATTTTGCTTTTAATATAGTATAATAGATCTTCCTTGCACCGTGGCAGCACGAGACTTGGCGGCAAAATCCATGACCCTTGCTACATAATTTGTGATTGGCGTTGTGCAGACCAATTACATCAAGGTTTAATCACGCTCGTTCATCATTTTATGACCCAAGTTCACTGCTCGAATTCTGCAGACCAATTACTGAATTTCCAGTTGGCGTTCAGGACATAGCGCTTGCCTCTTGAGTACAAAGAAATAACAGCAAAGGACCGTCTTTGTATGTCGAAGGAGTCCTGCAGTGACCTTTTCAGATTTTCAAAGGTCAGCAAACTACAGCAACTCCGCTCCCGTCTGGAGTTGGTACTGACAACTGGTTCGATGCAGCATGGTTGTCCCTGTGGCACAAATCCGTGCCCAGCACCAATTAGCCGGTCGTCCGAGCAGAGCAGAGTAGGGAGGTGTTGGGTTTGTTTTTTAAATTCGAAGATGGGTGGAAAACCAAGGAGTGGCACCATTCGCACGCCTCTGACGCCACACAAAATCAAATGACGAACTCACGACATACACCAGGTTTCAAAATGTTCAGACATTTGCAATGTGTTCTAATATAAAGTTGGAGCACATCAGTCGCGTACTTAAAATCTGCAGTGAATTGATCAGCAAGTTGTGGACAGATGTAGCAAAATTCGTCGTTCCGTCAGGGTGACCGTTGACTCGGACACGTGGCTAGCTCATATCTGCAAAATAACCCTTAAATTCTTTTCTTCTTCACATTCCTTCGTCCCGACCCAAACCGCGCGCGCGCGACCCACCCTGCTGAGGCACCTCCAACGGCATGGCGCAAACGGACACCTATTTTGGTCCGTTTTTGTCCGTTTGGGGTGGACCGCGGACAGGTTTTAGGTTTGGGGTGGTGTGGTTCCAACGGGGAGGCGCATAAAGCAAATTAACAAACAAAATTAAAATATACATAATAAAAGTAGCAAGGCCCATGGACCAGTGACACAAAATGCAAAAAAAAAACTAGAACCCTAGTCTTGCTGGGTTTTGGGGAGGGGCGGCGCCGCTGGAGCTGCCGACGCCGCGGCCAGTAGCTCGCCGTGGCCGCTTAAGCGTCGTCATCCGAGAGGATGACGTACGCTGGCGCCTCGTAGAGGTGCGCCGGCGGCCCTTGTGGCGGTGGCGTGGGCGGCGCCTCGGGCTCTTGCGGCCACGCCGGTGCGGGCTGCCACGCCCGTTGGGGCTGCCATGGTGACCACGGCGCCTGGCGGAGACCCTAGGCCGCCGCCTCCTCGTTCTGCTGGCGGTTGTAGGCCTCCGCCTCCTCCAGGCGACGCCAGGCCTCCGCCTCGTCGTGGAGGGCCCATCCCTCTGCCTCCCGCTGCTGCCGTGCCTGCTCCGCCGCTTCCTCCGCCAAATCCCGGAGCGCCGCCCCGATGCCAGGCCACTGGCCATGCTCCTCCAGGTTGTAGGCGTCTATGGCAGCCTGGAGGGCGGCATCGTCGTCGTAGGGGGCCTCGGCGGCCTCCACCTTCACCTCGACCTTGTCCTCGCTCCACACGAAGTCGAGGTCAGAGCGCGCCGGCTCCTCTTCCTCCGGCACGGGCTGGTAGCCGGCCGGTGCTTCGGGCGCGAAGGCTTGCCGGCGGCGCTGGTCGTGCTCGACCTCGAACTAGCGATCCCACAAAGGGGACGTGGGCGCGTAGGCGGGATCGTGCACGAGATCCGCCGGGAGGAAGTTCCGACGGCGGAGGATCTCCTCCGTGCGTGCCCTGCCGAAGCGCGGGATGGCCGGCACAGGCAGCTGGCGGCTGTTGAGATGCCAGCCGTCGGGGAGATGCACATCACCCCACGGCAGGGGCGCGTGCACCTCCCAGTACAGCTCCGCGACGTCCTTGGAGACGTTGGCTCGCGCGGCACGACGGCGGGTGTTGCGGGCCGCGCGGAGCTCCTCGCGGCAGCGTTCGGCACGGACGGCTGCGTCCGAGTTCTGCCGGGGCGCGCGTGAGCTGCTTGCCTCCGCGTTGTTGTGGCACTTGAAGAGCCACGCGCCCTTCTTCATGGTGGCCGGCGGCGGCTAGGGTTGGGAGTGAAGTGTGGGGTGCGGTGGGGGAGTGGATAGCGTCCCCATTAAAAAGGACTGGGCGACGTGGCAAAAGCGGCCACAGTCGCTGCCAGGCGGGCCAGGGGTGGACACGAGAGAACACGCGTTGTGTCCGCGGCTGGACCAAAGCTGGACCAGAAATGGGCCAACTTTGGGGTGAAATGGCCTGTCCGCCCGGACACCAATCCGCATGCGCCAGCCCGTTGGAGCCCCTCCCGTGTCCGTTCGGACAAAATCGGACAGACCTGGTCCGTATGCGCCACGCCGTTGGAGCTGCCCTCATGCAAGTAGTAGGCGCGCAAGGTTCTGCTCCGACGCAGGGTACGCGACGGAGCAGCGTGGCATCTTCATTTTTTACTTTATTACAAAGCCATAGGAATATATGTTTGGTGCTTTGCTTGCTTTCTTCTTTGTTAAAGCCATAAGTATATGCGTTCCAAATAAAGTGTTTTAAGTTGTTGCAGAGTCGGGATAATACAATTCCATAAAAGAGTGTCATATGAAATTATTTCAAGAAAAAAAAAGCACAACATATCTATACTTCTTATAAAGCAAAACTCCACTAAGTGCATTAATTATTTTTCTATCTCAACATGCAAGCTATACACATCATCCACTCTCTTAGCCAATCAATTGTCCATATCATATCCACTAATATTTATTAATCTTTACATGCAAAGCTCATATTATCAATTCCTTGAACCGTCTAACTGTCCATATTACTAATTTATAATACACATTCATTTCATGTCAATTAAATTTAGTATATCAACTATGAAAAGGCGAATTATGCATATTGTTTTAGACAACTAAATGTATAATGCCTATAATACCTTTTGTTTACACAATATAACTTCCGAAGAGATTCCCGCTGCAACGCGCGGGTATGTTCTAGTATATACTATGTGCAACTCCAGGCTGTCCACTAAGTGTGTGGATCAGTAAAAACCAGAAGAAAAACATCAGATCTCAGATGCTCAATTCCTTCCAATGCATTATACACTTGCAGTGTGCCATGTTCGTTACAGCACCGAGCAGAGCAGAGTAGGGAGGTGTTCAGTTATTTTCTCACATTCGAAGAAGGGTAGAAAAATAAGAAGTGGCACCATCCGCACGCCTACGACCTGATCGGCTCAGCACAGCTTCAGAATTAGAAATTTCACAGATCTATGCCTTCGGCTTCAGAAGGTTTTATTTTGATCCTTTGCTTTGCTTGCCTTGGAGCGATTCCCGGCCACATGAACCCAGTATATATGGTTATATGTAAGTATATGCCCCAACATCACGACACGCTGGAAGAAGAAGGCCGAGCCGTCCCCGTCGGCCCCATGACGATCACCTCCTCCTCTGGCAATCACGCCACACCGGCCGGCACCGGCACGTTCCAGGTCCCCAAGGAGCCGGCCAAGGAGGAGGACGGCCCGCTGGCGGAGCTGCAGAAGTGGTTCCGGGATATGAGACCGTGGCTGGTGGCGTCGGCGGCGGTGTGGGCGTGGACGGCGTTCCGGCTGGGGCTCAACCCTCCCGGCGGCTTCTGGCGCGACGACAACGGCCACCACCACGCCGGCGACCCCGTGCTGCGCGACATGCACTGGGCGCGGTACGTCGCCTTCTACTACCTCAACGCGACGGCGTTCCTGGCGTCGCTGGTGATCATGGTGCTTCTCATGAGCGAGCGGTTCTTCTACCACGGCGAGGCCTGGGTCGTGGCGGTCATGCTCGCCGTCTTCGTCGACTTCGGCAGACTCGTCGGCGCCTATGTCGCCGCCACAACCGACTACGCCTCCTCCTGCGTCTACATCATCGTCATCGCCTGCGTCACCTGCGTCTGCGTCTTCGTCATCTACCTCGCGAGGCTCAAGTGCTGCCGGCGTACGCGCTGAGGACCAAATCGTTGCCGGAGGTGCGCAGGAAGCAGAGAGCCAAGAGGAGCAACCGTGGGGTGGAAGGAAGTAGCTAACATGCATGCATCGATGAAGTCTCTGAATTTCGGTGTGTTCTGAATTTCCTCTTCAGGTAGCTTAGTACGTAGTTGGTCAGGCGTAGGTATAGCTTAGTACGTGCGCTAACAGTGGACGTAGTTCACCATGAACACTATTGTTCGATCGTGTATAGGCACTAACTCTGAGTGGGTCAAATGAAATCCCTAGTAAACAATTGTCTACATAAAGCAACAGTAGACATTATTTCTCGGTTGGTTGGTTGTGAATTATCGTGTTAATTAGCAACCAGTCAGAAACATTAGGACATTAGCATTTTGTAGGCTAGTAAAAATAAAATCTCTTTTGGCCATCTCGATAGGCGCCACCTACAAGATCTGGAGAGCTCAGGCCAACACCACGAGACAAGACGAGAGCAGCAACTCTGACCGAGCCTAAGTTATGCTAAGTTGCTAACACTGAACTAGCAGTTCATTCGACTCCAAGGGCCAAAAACTCACTCCAGCTCATTCACCCACCAAAATCAATTGGCAGCAAAATTTGGGGAGTGGCAGCATTTTGGGATACCCTAGTAACAGTTGGGAGTTTTTCTTCTAATTTAGTACTAGTACCATATAGCTACAGGACGTGCAACTGTTCAGCTCACTGCACATACATGGGGATTTGCACTTCAGAACTAATAAAAAATGATCTACTGCCAAACATTTCAATCTAGCTTAGCAAATTCTGTCATCCACTGCCCCACACTGCTCTGTACAAACAAGATTTTGGATTCCGGAAAACTCGAAATAAGTAGCGAGTAACCGCATCTGCTGTAAGCTGCTGCCACGGTACGTACATGACTCACGTGAAAAAAAGGCGCCATGATTGAAAGTTCAGCGTTTTTTTGTCGGAGAACACGAAAAAAGAAAGAGCTTCCATTCTGCCGAGCTTCTCTTAATGTTAGAACGCAGAGTGCTTGATCACCTCACTTGCATCGCCTCCCTGCAAGTTGATCACAAAAATGTTACTGAACGACTGAATTCTACCGATTATGGCAAAACCAAGAATCTCTCCTACCAGAACAATTTCTCGATCTCTTCGCTTTCAGGGTCCAACTCTAAGTCACGTGACAGTGCGATATAAGCACTTGCGTAATCCTACAGAAGGCAAGCACACGGAGAAATCAAATAACAAATGTGAAAGGGGCGACCAAATAGACTGTCTGAGAATTTGAGGTTCTATCTTTTTTCCAATGATTTTGTTCTGTAAATCGACGATGACGTTGTTTGGTGTCATTGTTGGTAACATCTTGCGGGCCAATACATTCCCTGCTTGTGGAACTCATTCAAGCTTCGGGTAGCACCTCTGTCTTCAATTATCTTGTTCAGATCGCTTCATCTTACAAATTATTTCATTTACAGACACCGTCTATAGTGATTTTTTTTCCAAGCATCGGATTAGAAAACCTTAGAAATGCATATCGTAATTAATTCTACATGATGGAGGTTCTTTTTAACTTCTAACTGGAAAAACATGAGAACTAGACGAATACCCCGCGCGTTGCTGCGGGAATTTCAAACATGATTTCGCACTTAAGTATCTTGATAAAAACAAATAAGTCTCAAAGTAACACTTCTTTTGAATAACAGAGAGTGCAGAAGATTATTAGTTTACGATACACACTTGTGTTGTTTATAATGGTCTTGGCAACCGTATAAAGGGAAATACGGAAAATAGCTGATACTTTAAATGAACGGAAACTTTTAGATCTTCGCCAATTCGTGATGTTACGTTCATAACTGAACTATGGCAGTAGTACAAACTGTGTGTTCTCAACTGCATCCACCTAGGAATCAAGCGCATGGTGAGACTTTAGTGCCCACGTGGGCATGCAAATGTGGACTACAGGATGCACAAAATGAATACACCATTTGATGCATAATTTGGGACCTTTGAAGTCGTAGGAGTACCATCTTAATTACTCGGTGTAAATCTTTGCAAGGAAACAGAGCAAAACGATGCAAAGGCGACATACTTCTGCATTAAATATTAACATTCAAGTGAAAAAGCATCAGCGTCTTACATCTCCTCTTTGCATCATCAGCGTCTTCCATCTGCTCTGCCAAAGAAAAGTGGGGGATAAGTTGGAGGACCAGCTGAATCGTGAGCAACGCCTGCCATTACATTAGGTCGTGTGAATTCATTAACTTGAGTTAGACTAGTCACAATGAGAGTATCATAGGTAGTATCATGTATGCCATGTTGGCAAAAAGATGACATGGCACTACAATTAATGAAGAGAGAGGTGATAGTGGTATCATAGGTAGATACCGTAACATAACGGATTCCAATGTAATATGAGTCTACAACTTAATAAATGCAGTATTATATGATACCACACATATGTTACTACCCACTGTGGAGATAGTAACATAGACTAGTATCATGTGCATGATACTAGTATATGATACTCTCCATTGTGACTAGTCTTAGAATCAGTCAAGTGAATTCATTAACTTGAATAAAACATTGCTTGATCAATTAGACAGAAAAGAGAGATACGGGGAATGCACCTGATGAAAAAATAAGAGTAAAGATCTTTCACCCATTTCATTAAACATATGTCAGGCAATCTAACCAACTTCAGTCGGCGGTGTTCAGAATAGCCTTTCTAGATCCCTCGGTAGAATTAAATCCGTTTCAGATTGGTGCCCAACCGAAGCGCCATCCTTATGTAGCAGTACTATATCAAACGGAAATCAGCATATCAAAGTGTCACCATTCCTCAAAAAAGAAAAGGCAAAATTTAATCACAGATAAAAAGCTCATGTCCTGGGATCAGACGTGCAGGGACGTTGATGCTTGGTGGAGGAAGAAAGAAGTGAGTGGCCTGATGAAACTTACGAATGATGTCGTTGCCAATAAACTCGCGTTTGCTAGCCTGGCTGTACGATGCCCCGTAAGCTGTTCCGCTTATCATAGAAATCTTCTAGTGGCCAAGATCCCCAAGCCAATCTCGATCCATCGCTCGCTCAAGCACGCTGGTTTTTTCGTTAAGAAGGAGCGACAATTGAACGAAGGTGAGGATGAATGTGGTTGGGAGACGACGAAAGTGTACGACGCCCGCTGGAGAGAATCTAAACCAATGGCTCAGTGGCACTAAACTCAATCGTGGAGGCGGGTACCTGATATAGTGTGTAGCGAGGTCTTTAATGGCAGCGTCCCTTCAGATGCCTCCAACAGCTGTAGTGGAGGAGAGGAAGACGTATGACGACAACGGTTTCAGATTGGTGCCCAGCTTCCATCAGCTGTAGAAGGAAGCGAAGGGGACAACCAATGAGAGAAATCCAATCGTGTGCAAGTCACAGAAAAAAATAAAGTGGCGTGGCAATTGTGGTTAGGTACGTGTCATGCTCGCTGGGATGGACATCTTGCACACTGGAAATGGACGGACATAAAATCAAAATCGGATGGCTGAGATTATTTGATGATGTGGCTATGCTGCATGTGGAGATAGAAAATTCATAAATGAACTTAGTGTGGTTTTGCTTTATAAGAGGTATAGATATTTTTAATTTCTAACCGCCGGTTCCTCGACAGCCCCGGCCTCCACCACTGGCACATGTTCACGATAACTACATGCTCATTTAGGGTTGGTTGGATGGCTTGGCCGAGTCATGCATGCCTGGAAGTGATTTTAGGAGCTGGATAAGTCATGCTGATTGGGAGGTGGGAGGTACATGCTGCAGGGTGACCATGTGGTAACAGAATCAGTAAGAGGACAAGTAAGTTGTACCAAAAACAGCCCGATCGGGATGGACGGTCTCTAGAATAGCATGCACAGCCAAAACGTATCTTCGTAAGTGGGTGATTTTCTGCAGCAATGTAATAATGTCAGTATGCATGATCCTAAGATTTGACATAGTAATAAACATTAACAAATTAACGTCCCAACCTCAAATTAAGTTTGGATTAAATTGCTAGAGCTTTGTTAGGAAGGGGCATTGGCCCCCCTCTCCCTTGCACTTCGATGAAAATGCACGGACGCTCAGGTTAGTGCAGGGCGTTGTGTTGTCTGCTAGTACGGAGATGTTCGTAGATGCACTGAGGGGTGGCAGCGCTTGCATTATTTGTCGGCAGCTAATTGTTATAGTGTACGAGCTTGTGTCCGAGGATCACAAAGTTGACTTTGTCACTGGAACTGCACTTATAATATTTGCGTTATTAGAAATGAAGAGGTCATCTTAAACGCTCGTGGATATGATGGCATTGGTCTTAATGGGTGCGCTCTCACTATGTTTGGGCTACGTGATTCTCCAATGGATGGTTACTCTCGCATAGAGCGGTTCGCGAACATCGACGACCACTGTTGAACCTCAAGGTGGAACACTGCTGAACATCGACGACCACTGTTGAACCTCAAGGTGGAACACTGCTGAACATCGACGACCACTACTAAACATCGACCTCCGGTGCTTGTAGGAAATTTTTTCTTGCGACATTTTATATATCTACTACATTGTTCGAAATTAAACTTCAGTGTGCAAGTGTCACGGAAATAACAAGATTTTTTTTCAGGTAATAACAATTATTGATGTGCAGTACTTAAGGAAATGGGCTTATAGCTCTCATGCGACGTTTTTTCAGCGAATTGGAAGGAGAGCGACGTATTTCGAGAGAATAGCTCTCATACGACGGATCGGAGCGGGTAAATAGCTCTCGTGCGACACAGGCATTAAATCGGTCGTCAACGAGTTCAGTTAGCGCTAAGACATGTCGGGCCACCAAATTAATTAGCACCGCATCAAGTCAAACTGCCCACCGTGCCCGCCCGCCCCCGACCTGAACTGTCCGAAACTGCCCGCGCTCCATTCTTCAGCTCCGGCGTGGCGGCGGCGGCGGAGCCCTCTTTCGGTAGCGGCGGCCTTCATGGTTAGTGAATTCGGAGCTCTAGTCCCAATCCCCTCCGCCTGTTTGTAGATCTGAGCTCGTGCCTCTGTTTTGCTTGTTGAAATCGATAGAAGGTGAGAGGGGGCCGCCCAGTGAGAGGAGCTCGTGGACCCGGAGCCCGTGGTCAGATCGAGAAGGAGCCGCTAGATTCAGCTTCGAACAGGTAATGCGCCTCCCTCCCGCCCAATTTTGAATGCGATTTCGGCCTCCTCTGATCTTTCTCACACTGCCCGCCTATAACAGAGAGGATGCTGCTCGAACCTTTGAATTTGCGGTCAATTTCTTTCCATCGACGGCAAAATTAGTTGATGGTAGCATGGAGAACATCCAGAGAGACACAATTGTGAAATGGGAGGTTGATTGTGCAGAGATTGATCCCACTGAACTACAGAAGATGGAAGAGAAGGCGGTGAGGAAATTGGTGGAGAAAATTGGGGAAACTGTGGTTTGGGGTCCAGAGCAAGAGGTTTCACTATTGCGGTATGATGATTTCAAAGGAGAGTATGTCAGAATTGAAGATGGTGAACAGATTATTGATGAAATCGATAGGCAAGAGGGCTGGGCAAGCCTCAGGGCTGATTTTTTTCTGAGCTCGTTGATCTGAATATTGATTCGAAGGTGGGTTATGTGCCGTCACACTTGGCTATGCAGAAGGCAGATGATGATTGGGCTTCACAGAGGCAGATTGTTCCCATTATTACCGATGTGACAGTAATAGCCGATGGGGCTAATGCACATGCACAAGAGGGAAATGTTGTTGTTGTTGATTGGAATGCAGTTGAATTGGAGGAGCATACTGATTTGGTCATTGCACCAATTGCTGACACTGAGATGGCCAAACTATTTGGCATTCCAGTCGATGACAGAGAGGAGGAGGAGAGGGATGAAGCTAGTGATAATTCTGACAGAGAATTGTGTGAAGATGTAGATGAACAGTTGATGGAAGATGCTGCAGATTATGTAGATGATGCACATAATGATGAGCTGGTGCATGTGTATGACAAGGAAAACCCTGTCATTCAAGTGGGAAAGTTGTGGCCAAACATGGATGAGTTCAGGTTGTCTTTCAAGACTTATGCAGTCAGACATCAGTTTGATGCCAAGACACTTTGGACTGATAGAAAGAAGTTTTATGCTAAGTGCAGAGGTTTTGATGGTAGTGGTGTGAGGCCTTGCAAGTGGTACATATCTGCTAGACTGCAGCCTGATGGAAGTACAGTCAGGGTTAACCAAATCCCTCATCAACATACTTGTCTTACAAGTTCACAAAAAGTATCAAGCATGACATCACAGATTTGGGTTGCAGAAAAGATAACTCCAATTTTGGCGAAAACACCGAACACTACTGCCAAAAGACTGAAAGTAGACTTGGAAAAGCTGTACCCCATTAAACTGAATTATACCACAGTGTGGAAGGCTAAACAAAGGGCAATGAAGAATTTGTATGGTGATTGGGCAAACACATTTAGGATGCTTTACAATTTCAAAGCAGAGGTGGAGAAAAGGTCACCTGGCAGTATTGTCGAGATAGATACAGAGGTATCAGAGGATGGCAAGGTTTATTTCTCCAAATTCTTTATGGCTTTAAAGCCTTGCATCGATGGCTTCAAAGCAGGATGTCGTCCATATTTGAGCATAGACTCATCATTTTTGACAGGCAAGTGGAATGGTCAGTTGGCAGCATGCAATGCTCTAGATGGACACAACTGGATGTTTCCTGTTGCTGTTGGCTTGTTTCAGTCAGAGACAGAGGCTTCATGGACATGGTTCATGATGCAGTTGAAAAGAAGCTTAGGGCCAGTGTCACCTTTGGCAATACACACAGATGCATGCAAAGGTCTGGAAAATGCAGTTAAAAATGTGTTCCCACATGCTGAGCAGAGGGAGTGCTTTGGCCATTTGTGGATGAATTTGATCAAAAAATTCAGAGGAGATGAATTTGGGAGAATGTGGCCAGCAGCAAGATCTTACACTAAACAGACACATTCATATCATCTTGGTAAGGTAATGGCAACATGCGAGGAGTTTGGTACATGGTTGAACACCTACCATTCTTTATTATGGTACAGGTCAGGATTCAACACTGCCATCAAGTGTGATCATATCAACAACAATTTGGCAGAAAGTTTCAACAACAAGGTGAAGCAGCTAAAAGATTTGCCTGTGCATGACATGGTTGACCAAATCAGGATCATGCTCATGCGGCTGTGGGAATTGAGAAAAAAGATTGGTGATTGTCTGCAAGGTGATAAACTTCCAGCAGTGGTGCAACAGGTGGTCAACAGAAGCAGAAGTCTTACACATTTGTCTGTTGAAAAATCATCACTGTGGGGTGCTGAAGTTAGAGATAACAAGACTGGAAGGAGGCATGTTGTTGACACTGAATTGCATGATTGCAGTTGCCTCGAGTGGCAACACACTGGTAAACCATGTGAGCATGCCATTCTATTCTTAGCCTCACAGCCGAAGATAAACATGCATCCATATCTGCATGAATATTATTCGGTAGCAAAATTCAAAGCTGCATATGCAACTCCAATTCCACCTCTTACAGATCAGTCTCAGTGGCCAGAAGTGCCGCTTGAATTTTCCATGTGTCCTCCTCTGACAAAAAGAAAGGCAGGCAGACCTAAACAGAGTAGATTCAAGGCATGGTTTGAAAAAGGTGGGAGTAGTAAGAAGGGCAAGAATGACAAGAAAGATGGAAAGCCAAAAAGGGTTCAAAAGGGTAGCAAAAATAGATGCAAGCGGTGCCAAGTACTTGGGCACAGAGAGGGATCTAGACAATGCATTTACTCTTCTCCTAAGCCCACAAAGTATGTGCTTGTTTATTTGTGTTTTTTCATATTGTGCTTTTGTTTCAATTATAAATATGTGGCATGCTTTGTTGTTTTCAGGAGGAAGCTTGCAAGTCAGCCTCTTGTTGTTGAACAGTGTTGGCCAACAAAAAGAGCAAGAGTCAGTGGCTGCAGAAGGAAGAGAAGTCAGTGGCAACAGTTTGGTGCTGAAACTGAAGAAACTGCAGCTGGTGTCACTGAAAATGAAGAAATTGCAGTCGAGGTGCACACTGTCGAAACTGAAGAAATTGCAGTCGAGGTGCACACTGTCGAAACTGCAGCTGTTGTCACTGAAGAAACTGATGTCGAGGTGCACACTGAAGAATTTGATCGAACTGAACCTGCTTTCGAGTTTCAGGAGGTGATAGCATCGAGTCCAATGAAGAAAACCAAGATGATCAGTGAACTTGTGTGTGCAGTACAACCAAAAACAAGAAATGCTAAGGCGAAGAAGGGTACACGGCGTGGTCGGAAGAGATAGAACTGTTGGTCATTTGAAATTTATGGCATGTAATAACATTTGTTGGGCACTATGTATCCACATGTTTCCATCCGAACTTGTTTGGTTATTGTTTTCAAACTGAAATTCAAATTTGATGCAAAATTCAAATTTCGGTTTAAATTCAAATTTGGACTCAAGTTGAACTTTTGACTCGGGTATGATGTTTCAATGCTACCTCAACTCAAATATGTATGTTATCTGATCATTCTGAGCCCTTTTGTTAAGTTAGACTCATAGTCATCAAAAGTGTGTTTCAAATGACCTCCAAAGGTAGGGTAAACGCCCTCATTTCTAAGCAACTTTTTTTTGCATCTTCTCTAAATCATCCAAATAAAATTCCTACACCTCTATCCTACCTATGTAGTGTAAATCTGAAGTTTCATTATGTATTGAATAAATATTCTATTTTTTTATTTATTTTTATTTAAATAACATGGTTTAATAGAAAATCATATATAAAACAAATTAAAATCATGTTTATATTTTTTTCTCGTTACTACATCACATAATAAGACTATGTGCGTTGGTTTGAGGATTTTTGATTTTTTTTGAATTAGTTATGCTCGACCCTAGTGACTAGAACACACATCCTCTTCCATTGAAAACCATAGTACATTGTTCGAAGTTTCACATTTTAGTGGAGGCATTTTCGTCCAAATGTATGTAAACCATATTTATATTTTTTTCTCGTTACTACATCACATAAGAAGACCATGTGCGTTGGTTTGAGGATGTTTTGATTTTTTTTGAATTAGTTATGCCTAACCCTAGTTGTTCGAGGTCTCTCACATGATTTGAGGATTTTTCACAAAAATGGATGTAAATCATATGTATATTTTTTTATCGTTACTACACTACATAATAAGACTTTGGGCACAAGTTTTATATTTTTTTGATTTTTTTTGAATTAGTTATGCTTAACCCTAACCCTAGTAACTGCTCAAAACCCCTCTAAACCCCGTCCGAAACCCCGCACCCTTCTGGGCCGTTGATCGCTCTGCGTGGATGGTTCAGATCTGGCGCTAGGGTTAGCTCCGTGCGCATGTGACTGCCGATCCGCGTCTGCGCTCGTTCTGCTCTCTGATTGGCTAGCGGTGCGTGGAGCGCTGATTGGTTCAATTGGTGGGGTTTGGATCGGCCCGTGCGCTCGATCTGGACCGTTCATTACGATCAAACGACTCTAAATGATGCGGTGCATGGACTGGGCGTAGGAGTGTATGACTCCGTGTGTTTGTCTCAACGTAACTGCATGCACCAATGGCCACTGACTAGTGGGCCCCGTTCACCAGCCCGATACATGCAGACATTGCATGCATGCCGCAGCCGCAGCCCCAGCCCTCGACGCAGCCCTGCACACCTCGATTCAGAAAAAGCGTCGCACCCACGCTATTAGCAGCGATGCATCGATTCAGCCCGCGTCTCATCGATGCATGCCCGCGTCTCATCGATGCTGCCCGCGTCTCATCGATTCATCGTCGCAGTCTGAAGGCCGCCCAGTCTGAACGCCGTCGCGCCGCTCATCTCTTCATCTCTCCCACTTAATACACACATCGACGGGGAAGAAACGCCACCGCTCCTTCGTCTTCTCTCACACCACGGCTTTATAAGGCCCTCTCTTCTTCCTCTTCTCTCACACTCTTCTCTCAAGCCGCATCCTTCCTCTTCTCTCAAACCCTAGCCACCATGCAGTTCAACGGCCCGACCTTCCAACGCCCTGCCGCCGTGCCGGAGTGGCGGTATCCGCCCGGTGTCCTCGTTGAGAACCAGCTGCGCGTGTGGCCCTTCTCGAGGTGGAGGGGCGCAAGGGATTGGGCGCTCTACTTCCTCTCGTGTGGCTACCGCCACCTTCCCCGGGGCTCGCCGCGCATGTTCCGGCTCGAGGAGTACACTGACAACGGTCTCGGCGTCGGCTACTACGTCACCTTCACCAACAGCTTCGACGCTTACCACCTCCTCGGGCAGGTGTTTTGGTATGGGTGCGAGTTCATCGCATTCACGAACTATAACATCTACACGAACTTCAGCGACATCTTCCACTACCACGGCCGCATTCACACCCTCCCCTACAACATGGAGGACGACGACGAGTGAGCCACCCCGAGGGAGGAGCCAAGGAGAAGTCAAGGAGGAGTCAAGGAGGAGCTGTTATATGTTTGTTTGCCATGTTTGTTTCGGTTTGTTTATTTCAATGTAGTTTATTTCCATGTTTGTTTCGGTTTGTCGCTTGCTTGGGCATATATGCCCCTCTTTAGTTTATTTCCATGTAAGATGATGCCCCTATATATCGGGCTATATATCTATGTGTTGAGTCGATGCTAGTTATCGTGTAAGGTTCGTAAGTTGTAAGAGGGCACAAGTTATATGTGTGATGCTGTTAGTGCTACTATGTTGTCCAACAAAATGTATTGTTGGTCCTAATATGTTTGTTTCGTTCAAAACAATTTTTTGCATGAGCCATGTAAGAAACAGAAATATTTTTTTTAAAGGTCAAAATATGTGATTTTTGCCTTTTGCCATGCAAGTAACAAATTTTTTGCCGAAGCATGTAAAACATGTGCTACAAGGGAAACAAGGGAAACAAGTAAAACATGTGCTACCTTTTTGCCGAAGCAAAATTTGTTACAACAAGCTAAAACAAGTAAATAAGTTTGCCTCTAAGCAAAATTTGTTACAACAAGCTAAAACAAGTAAATATATGTGCATTTGCCTCTATGTGTGCCTCTACGCAAAATTTTATTTTACAGGAATAATCCAAGCATTTTTCCCTACACATGTGTGCCTCTATGCTATTAAAAAAGAGTGCCCACACGGGGGTGGGCTTTTTTCTTTTCGGATCTGGTTAGTTTCTCAAGGCCCATCATCTCTTCGTCAGCCCAGAAAGTTTTTTTACTGGAAAACAAAACATTGGTATGAACTGTTGGCCTGTTTTCTCACGGCCCAACATCTAATCTGGCAGCCCAGAACGTTTTTTTTACTGAAAACAGAACTGTCGACTGAAGTTAACTGAAGAACTGTCTGAACTGTTAACTGAAGAACATCTAATCGGGCCCGAACAAATTCACAAACTTCCCAAATTGCTGCTTCGATTCGATTAAGTTACACGAACTTGGCATGGCGCACAGATCGCGTTCTCTGCCCTAACGACGGATAAACAACAAGTAAAAGAAAAACAGAGCAATGATACAACAATAAAATCCAGCTGCCATCAAATTTGCTTGCTTCTGCAAATCGATCATCTGCTTCAGATGTTTCTTGATCTTCTTCAGTTCCTGGTTCAGTTCGCACTCCACGGGCACTGCACCATTGCGCGCATTACTCGTCGTCGGCACGTCTCTGTCCGGGGCGGACGAGCTCCCAAAATCCAAATTCTGCACACCAAGCGGCGGCCCCCAATTGAGCTCCCAGGTTGCGGCCCCGTTCGAATCAATGTAGCCCTCCCTTTAAGCCTCTCAAGATATAAATCCATCCACTCGAAATGGGTACAGTTCTTCAAGATCTGAAAACGGCCACATGAACCCTAAATCCAAAATTTGACGAGAAAAACGAATTGGGGAGAAATCAGAGCAAATGGCTGCGAAAGAACTGAGATCTAACCTTGCCATCCCTTCCTTGCAGTGTCTTGCTCGGGCATTTGACAAACTCGCGCCCAAGATTGCCATTCTCATCCGTCTTACTCACCCAACGTTTAAGGGGCTCTGGGCGTGGGCATTTAGGGCACCGTGTCAGTGGCACTGCACCATACTTTGGCCATCTTGACTGCGAGGCGGAGGAGCTAGACATCGGTGCGCGTCGTCGCCGGAGAAGAGAGAGATGCTGGAAAGGGGAAGCAATGGGCGGCGTCAGGCGGTCGGGCACGGGCGCGGTTCTTTTCTAGCTGCGCTGAGGTGGGTCCCACACCGTGCGTACGTGGATAAGTGGTGGGTCCAATGTTCCCAACGGTCACCGAAACCTAACGGTCACCCCAACCTAACAGCTAACGAGCGTTTAAGGGCCATGTTGGCCGTGGGCTATTTACGCGCTCAGATGCGTCGCATGGCAGCTATTCTCTCCAAATACGTCGCTCTCCTTCCAATTCGCTGCAAAAACGTCGTATAGGAGCTATAAGCCCTAAGGAAATATACTTAAAGAAGTCGGTAGGTCTGTACTGAACACAGTGTATATGAATATGCTGGAATCATACCCGGAAACAGTATAGAGTGAAATGACAAGTTGTCCATAGGATTGGCTTTATGGATTGTTAAAGCCTGTGAGTTTGATTGTGTATTTAAACTCGGTGCATGACTGACACATGTGTGCTGGGACCTAATTGTTTAACAGTAATAGATTCGGTAAGTGGCTGTTAGGTATTGTGGTTGTTCTAACATGTCACGAGTCCTATCTGATTATAAAGGTCACACACTCTAGACTCAATATGCATGGTGAGCGACAGAGAAATAGAGTGTAGACCGAAATTGCTCCAACCATATTTTTCTTACATTGGTATCACAGCCATTCGCCGGACGTGTTGGCCACCGGAATCTTGATGTCAGTCAGTCGTCGCTTCCGCTTCGCCGTTCCCACCGTACCACTACCGTTGCTTCCGCTTCACTATTACAAAATAATGAGTATATGAGCTTTTAATATATATATAGATAAAGATAAAATAAGTTTTTACTTGATGCATGATAAACTTACATATTTAATGCGATAAGAATGACATTATTCGGTTCGGCTAGTAGCAGTTCATTACCGTACGAGCGAGCACATTTTCCAAAAAGACGAAGAAACATGATGTTGTGGCTGTTATCTACTACAACACCTTCTCTCGCGCCGTTAGGGGCAGAAAAATCAATTTCGAACGGACCACCATACATCATGACGCTGGCCACACCTAAGAACAAAGATCTATTTTTAGTGTTGGGGGAATAGTTCCTATTGACTCAGTATCTACTTTTAGTGTTGGATGGTAGTGTCGGAGTAATCGTTCCAAATACTCTCTCCGATCTATAATCTTAGAAATATTTTTGGCCACTCGAAGGAGCAAAAACTAATATCCAATAATATTGGTCCGGCTATACTCAACAATATTCAATAATTAAATTTGTACAACTGAGTTTGGCAACAAATAATGTACTCCCCAATTCTAAAATTATTCTTAGATGTGGCTGGCGTCTTGATGTACGTTGGTCCATTTGAAACTGATCTTTGTGGCCCTAACGTCATGAGAGAAGCGACTGTAGTAGATAGCAACCACCAGCCCACCACATCATATTTCTTGGTCTCTTTTGGAAAATGCGGTTGCTCCTACGGCAATGAACTACTAATAGGCGAATCGAATAATTCCATTCTCATCCCATTAAATATGAAAGTTGATCAAGCATCAAGTAAGATTTATTTTGTATTTATCCATCCACATATCACAAGCACATAAAATTATTTTCGGAAAATTATCAGGATCGCTTTATAGCACAGATGACATTACTCTAGCATTTGTGGCAGACCCAACATCCCCTCGATAATATTTTCTACAAGTTAAATATTCAAATAGATATAATGGTCTCGGATTTTTTTTGTTATATTGCTCATGTTCTTTTGCTCATTATGAAGGCGCATGTATGTGTTCACATGTCGATACGAGAGCATGTGAAAAAGTTTTGTGTTAAAAGAATCACATGCCGAAAAACTTGGAATCTGCCTTGGTGATATCATTGAACGTTTTAATGGAGAATGCATTGCTACTGCACTTGAGGTAGGTGCATTGTATATATATTTAGTTTCAAATAAAATGGAATGAGAGTACATATATTTATGCTATACAATTTATTCTCTTGACTTTATAATTTCATCAGTTGGAAAACATGTTGCTGGGCAGAGGCATGGACCATTTTGATAACGGAAATCACTTGAATGCCAAAACAGATGTTTCTGTATGTTACTTTTATGTTTTAAATTTTAATTATGATTTGCTTGAAATATCCCATCATAACACGAACATATATTGTTGACTTTACAGATTCAAGTATTTCACACGGAGGAACGTCTTCGAAGAACTGTAGATTTGTATGTAGTCGTATCAGATGGTGAAGAGGTCATTAGGAGAAGTAAACATCCTCCCTTTGAACTGAGTATAGTCAGTTCTGATGTTTATGCACAATCATGCTTTGATTTTTTTCAAGCACAATTGCATTAAGAAACTGCTCACTATGTCGGTGTCAGTCTGTCGTCAGACCTCTACTTTCGTGCAGCCACAAGTAGTTCTTACTACTTTTTTGTGACTCGTTTCGTACTTCATTTTGTTAGATATATTTTAGGGGCTAGCGTTTCAGTTTTTTTCTGTCCGATACATTTCAATTAGCAAGGTTGGCAAGATAGGTGAGAGACATGGATTAACCACAAGCAACGCCCAACTCGATTTAGTAAAGATGAAAATAATCATAATACAATTTTCCTAACACTGAAATCTTGTTAAACAAATGTTGCAACTTTTAATCATTGCTCTATCATTCTTTCCCCCTGCAGATGCAATTTTCAAGATATAGAACCAGCCACTAAAGCACCCATAAGCTGTGGATACAGAGACTTGCTACTGCACAACCCATAAGCTGTGGATACAGAAACTGTAGCACGTTTATCACGAGTAAGCACTTTAGCAGCTTTGCAAAATGAGAAGATGAGCCTAGTTGGTGTTGGATGCACAAACAAGTCGTGGCGGCATGGAGCATTATTCACGTCCAAAACAGAGGAAAGCATAGTAGAGTTGTGGTGGTGGTGAATTACCTAGCTAGAGGCTGTGTCCTGGACGAGGAGGAGCAGCAGAAGGATCCGGCGTGTCGGATAGACGGGCAACGAAAGGCCTTCCTGTCTGCCTGCAGGTTCAAAGAGACGAGTATAGCATTAGCAAGCGGGATGATTGCAAGTGCGTAGATACTATGCTAGGCGGTTGTTCAAATTCAGGGGCAGATGTGTTTGTGCAGAGCACAGGCTTGATAAGCCTGAAGTGAGAAACTAGTCCAAATATTCTGGAGATACTTAGGTGTGTGACAGCTAATTGGTGGCGAACGATCCTTGCGTTGGTGGAACTCAGAAGACGCCGGTCGTGCTCGAGGAAGACGCCCGCCAGAGGGCGGCGTTGGAACTCAGAAGCAACCAGCATGCGTGGCCGGAGTTGAGCCCCTCCCTCGGCCACACGGCCAGGTTCCTGGTCGCCTCTCTCTCAACTTAGAGCAGGCATAATACAAAAGTGAGCATCTCGAATAACCAGAGTACAAGAGCATATTATTTACACTACATAGCACTAGGCCAACGTTCTGTACATGATACGCAACCTAGAGCAGCTGCAGTTCTGCTCCCCAATTAAACCAATCAAGATCTCGGCGCACAGCCACGAATCAAGATGAAACATTCTCAAAAAACGAAACGACGCAGCAAGGCAGTTGTAAATCATTGGGGAATTGCCTTCAATTTTTGCTTAATTTTTCATATGTAATCTACTAGATGCTCATCTGACGAGGGAAATCCATCTGCGCGCAAGCGGGCTACATCAGGTGCAATCAATCTAGAGCAGTTGGAGTTTCCGCTTCGGAGAAAACCAAGGAGTGGTGTCATCACCTGTGTCCGGATCAAGAAGAATCATACATATTTACACAATTAGTGTATACATGACATGGTTTATACTCGATGTGAATTAGAAGCAACAAGATGAAGGGTTATAAGACCCAACAGTGTAGGAAATTTCTATTTGGAGCAAACGGTTTAACAAGCCAAATGCTAGAGTTTCAAGAAAATACTTTAACAGGCCAAATGACAGAGTTTGAAGGAAATAGTTTAACAAGACAGATGCCAGATCAACCAGCTACATGTTTACAATGATGCACGAAGATGTGACTGCCGATAGCATGCAAATCAGCTGTCATCATGTACCTACGGGACCAAACAATCTCAATTTCATAGTTTATACCATGATTTGTTTCCCGTTTTGCTATCCGGTATGATTCAATTTGATTCTACGTGATTCACTTTGATTTTTTCCTTTCTCATATGATGGCGACATTCCTAGCGGTGGCCTATATATAAGCCACACTCACACTCTATATATAAGGCACACTCACACTCTCTTAGTGACGATGAGCGAGCTGTTCGGCACCAACAACTTTGGCACGAACCACAACATCCTGGTGTCCAACATCCCCAGCGGCTCCCTGTTCTACGGCGGCTTCTCGGACTTCCTCTCATATCTTATTTATGTGTTTCCTCGCTGACAAAATTGTTTGTTTTTCTCCCACATCTTATAATCACTAAGAGTTGAGACTTCCGAGAAGGGAGGACAACCAGCTAGCATGGCTGATTTGTTTCCTCACTATATCTCGACAGGTTTATTTATACTACCAATGTAAGCCTAGTTTCGATCATGGAAAGTGTATTGTTAAGTGTATGATGACTCAGTTTTGTCATGACTTTGTGTGTTCTCTTTTGAGAACGACATGAGTGGTAAAAAGGGAAATGGTAGATGTGTGAACCCCTTTTTTTTCCTATGAAACAACAAGAGTGAAGGAGAATAGTGTGAACAGCTAAGCGTACGTGGGCTCAATCCTTTTGCAGAATTAGTATAAAGAAAACAGTTGCAGGGTTCGCTTAAAAAAAGAAACAGAAGAGAATGAACGATTATTGGATGTGTGAAGCACCGCCGGACAACTCGGCCGGGTGGGAGAATGCACTTGATTTGTATAATGTAGTTCCAAGCCTCCAACGAACACATTGTCTTTTATCCGAGATTGGTAACTATTGCATATGATCTGCAATGTACATGATTTCTAAGGCATTCTAAAGATTTCATGGAGTCGAGCCAAAAATATTCGTGCTTAAGCATTACTGTTTTAGACATAATTCTCCTGTTTGTACCTCTGTCTTTTTTTATTGGAGAACCTCCTGTTTGTACTCGCTAGATAGTTTTTGGATGAAAGGATGGATCACGAGAGGCCCACGAGGCTCACGATGGGCTAGTGCGCCGGGATGAAGTGGGCGATATGGTGGACCGAGAAGGAGCTGAGACCTTACCTACCAGGGCGGCGGCACGAGGGAGAAGACTGGGTAGGGTTTCACCGGCTGGGGCATGTATATACTAGATGGAGAGCACCAGGAGCCGACCGATGCATACCTGCAGGACGTGGCCATGGCGGCAAGGCCATTTTGCCCGATATGGGGGGAGAAGGAGGACGCCATGATGACGTAGGATATCCATTCTGTTACACCTGAACTTTTATATGGATAAGTTATGATGCCATACAAAATGATCCACTGCTGGCTAGTAGTGTAAAGAGTGACATCTCTCGGGGGAGGCACATGCCCCCCTCTCTATGGTATGTTTTTTCTAAACCATGCACAATGATCCACTTCCTCCTCCTCCCCCTCCTCCTCGGGGCAGGGGAAGAGAACACCTTGGGTTGAGACGATTGTGCTATCTCTCATGAGCCAGTCTACGGCGATCCTTGCTGGTGTAAAAAACAATCTGCACAGGGCTTCGACATGGCAAACCCACAAAATACCCTTCATCATAGGTGTGGTGACTATCCTATTTGCAGGACTGTCCCAACCGATACGAGCGACCTGGATCGGTGCGAATGCAAAGAAGGGCGTCAAGCTCGGGATCGAGAAAGTTCTGGATCTTCTGTCTTGTAACGTTCATAGCGGGCTTGTCGGTTGATATTGCGCCTTTCAAAGGTGACTAGCCTTGTAGTAATGCAATTATGCAAACCTGGTCGGTTAGCTATGTATCTGCTAAGCAAGGATCATAATAGCTTGGTTGAAACTGTGTATGGAACTTATGTTTTCCTATAGATGTTCTAGCTAGTTACATTGATTTCTACATACGTACTCGATAATGATAACTGTGATTAATCCGGTGTCCGGTTCTAGTTTTTGCATAGGTCATCCCGCGACTTGCGGAGCTGGTGGGAGCAGTCCAGAGGGACTTTTTCTGGGGAGTGGAACATACATAAACGGCTGAACTCCCTAGCAATTCTGATCATTTGAAGCATCTCTCTCGGGAGATGGAACCGGTGTTTGAGAACCGCTAGGAACCCACGAGGCAAAGGGATCGTTTGAGCATATTAAAAACCGACGCGAAACACTCGGCATTTGCAAGCGGCTGATCATAGTTCTCCTGTTTGTACCTCTCTCTTTTTTTTTGGAGAACCTCCTGTTATTTTTTTTTTTTTTGAGAGTTCCTCCTGTTTGTACTCGCTAGAGTGTTTTTGGGTGAAAGGATGGATCACGAGAGGCCCACGAGGCCCGCTGGAAAGCCATAGGGCTGGGAGGAACTGGGCAGGTCCGTGTCCGAGTCGCCTTGACCACGCAACAGTTTGTTTTTATTAATGTACTGACGATGACGAGCGGGTAGACGACTTTTGTTCGAGTCTCCCTCGCCGGAGGAGGCGTCTCGTCCAGCCAGCCGCCGGTAAGCTCCCCCCCCCCCCCCCCCCCCCCCCCCCCTCCGCGGTCCGCTCCCCTCGTACCTCTATGTACTCCTCGCCGCGCTCGGCCAGATCGCGTGGGGCCCGCCTGCCTGCCTCCCGATACGGATCGACCCGCGAGATCTAACGGCGCGGGGAATCGATTCTCCCGTCGTGCGTGACCTGGCGCTGTCGGTTCCGTCGGGTTTCGCCGCGCGAGACAGCCTCGCCCTGGCGCGAGCTTCTCTGCCCCAAACTAGGCGGCGTCGCCTCCCCTGAGCTCTTGTGCTGCCTGTGCGGCGGCGCCAGCTTATTTTGGTGGCAGTCTAGCTTATGCTCCGTCGCAGTAGCTGTTCCGTCCTGTTCCAGCCTCAGGTCTCGTCCCTGAACCGGAGCGGGGGTTGTTTCGCTGTTGATACATGTGAAATGTATACATGAACTTTGCATTATATTACTTATATTTCAGGTTGCATCATATAAGGGTTATATCATTGTTTTATATTGATTTTGGGAATATTTCACAGTTTCCCTATTTTTCTGGAATTAACCCTGCACTGGCAGAAAACCCTATTTTCTATATTTTGATGTTTCAGGGACCCAAACGACGTCCAAATGACCTAATATTTTACGGGATCATTTTTTGGAAGGAACGAAACGTAGGAGCGAAGGAAGCGAACAAACGGAGACCGGAGGGCCAAAATAGGTGGGCCCATGCGGCCAGATTCCTTGGCCGCGTGAGACCCCCTATCTTGGGCCTCGAGCCTCCGATGTCGTCGATCTTCGTCCCCGAGTCTCCGTCTTGACCTAAAAACGACTATAAAAATAGTCCCCCGACGGCTTCCGGAAGGGAGCGCCGCCAAAACACAGAAACCACGAAACAGAGACCTGGAGCTGCAGATTGTAGGGGAAAACTCCGGCGGGGCACTGCCGGCATGGTCTCCATCTTCTCCAATGACTTCTCCACCGTCTCCATGATGAAGAGGAAGTAGTCCACCCCTGGACTATGGATTTGTGGAAGTAACTTATGTATCTCTCCTCTCTTGAGCTTCACTAATTAGCACCGTATGAGCTGTTGAACATGATTACGGTCATCTATGTAATATCTTTGTGGTGGATCTTTTATGAGTTAACATATGTTTGAGATTGCAATAGTTTTATTTCAGTTATGAAAGTATGTACATACCCCGTTCTTGTTTACTTGTTTTGATCAAACTTGTGTATGAGAGCATGTGAGGGGGAACGTGTGCATTAGATGGAGTAACGGGGGGTGGCTAGTGCGGTGAAAGTGAGAGAAGTTCCGCGATCCACTTAGGTATATTACCTTACTTTGTTGCCTCACTAGGGATAAAGAAAAATACCTTGCTACAGGAGATGTGGGTGTGACCATTGCCACTACTCCATGACTAGATCTAGCATGTTCTTATTTTAACTTCATGTCATAGAACTTAAAACTATACTCTGATCTATCTTAATACTGAGGTGCTTAGATTTAAATCACATCTTGGTGGAGTATAAGAGAGATTAATAAACAAAAGATCTCTATGTTATGGAGTGGCACGCCGGCCTCATAGGTGTGAAAACACTAACAATATATGAAGCCATGGGAGAAAGTAGAGAACGGAAATACCGACTTCTTCACTAAGAAAGTGTGAGTGTGCCTTATATATAGAGTGTGAGTGTGGCTTATATATAGGCCACCGCTAGGAATGTCGCCATCATATGAGAAAGGAAAAATTCAAAGTGAATCACGTAGAATCAAAGTGAATCATACCGGATAGCAAAACGGGAAACAAATCATGGTATAAACTATGAAATTGAGATTGTTTGGTCCCGTTGGTACATGATGACAGCTGATTTGCATGCTATCGGCGGTCACATCTTCGTGCATCATTGTAAACATGTAGCTGGTTGATCTGGCATCTGTCTTGTTAAACTATTTCCTTCAAACTCTGTCATTTGGCCTGTTAAAGTATTTTCTTGAAACTCTGGCATTTGGCTTGTTAAACCGTTTGCTCCAAATAGAAATTTCCTACACTGTTGGGTCTTATAACCCTTCATCTTGTTGCTTCTAATTCACATCGAGTATAAACCATGTCATGTATACACTAATTGTGTAAATATGTATGATTCTTCTTGATCTGGTCATGGAACAATTAACCCGGTGATAAGTGCATTCAGTACGATCAGAATTCACAATCATTGTCTTGCATAAATACCATGTATGACTTGGATTTGCCATGACCACCTTGTGTGATATCAGATGTAACCTGGTCTTACATCTGGCCCTAACTGAATTCCTCGTGAGTGTACTTAATTTATAAACTGATATTGGACTATGCAGATCCTCCAAAGACCGAAGCAAGCATTCATTAAGGCAAATGAACTATGGTGGATGACATTTTATTTTTATGTCATACAATTGAGAAATAAATAGATCTAGATTTTTTTTAACTCGTATGCGCAATTTAAGTGTTAATGTCATACTTGTAAGGCCCTTTTCCGATCAGACTTGTAAGGATTTTTTTTACGATCAGACTTGTAATGGTTGTATGAATTTAATTTTAAGTGGTAAGGTCTTACTTCATATATGACTTCTCGTATGAGAAGTGTGTTACTTGCGTATGTCATGGATGTATCAATTCTATGAAATATGCTTATCTACACAAGGTATACCAAAAAGAAATGAGCTTGCAGCTCATGTACACGAGTATGCAAAAAACAAAAGTTACATAATTGAATTTCTAACCTGAAACCCAAGCTCAACTGACTGTCAACCCACCCAGTACACTGCTGTCCGATAGGGACAGCCTTTCCTTAGAATAATCAGGTTGGCTCAATCAATGATTAGTTTTTCGCTCGATTAAGCCCTATAAATTGTTTCGCTGTGGATGCATGTGAAATGCATACATGAACTTTGCATTATATTACTTATATTTCAGGTTGCATCATATAAGGGTTATATCATTGTTTTATATTGATTTTGAGAATATTTCACAGTTTTCCTATTTTTCTGGAATTAACCCTGCACTGGCAGAAAACCCTATTTTCTATATTTTGATGTTTCAGGGACCAAACGACGTCCAAATGACCTAATATTTTACGGGATCATTTTTTGGAAGGAACGAAACGTAGGAGCGAAGGAAGCGAACAAACGGAGACAGGAGGGCCAAAATAGGTGGGCCCATGCGGCCAGATCCTTGGCCGCGTGGGACCCCCTATCTTGGGCCTCGAGCCTCTGATGTCGTCGATCTTCGTCCCCGAGTGTCCGTCCTGACCTAAAAACGACTATAAAAATAGTCCCCCGACGGCTTTCGGAAGGGAGCGCCGCCAAAACACAGAAACCATGAAACAGAGACCTGGAGCTGCAGATTGTAGGGGAAAACTCCGGCGGGGCACTGCCGGCATGGTCTCCATCTTCTCCAACGACTTCTCCACCGTCTCCATGATGAAGAGGGAGTAGTCCACCCCTGGACTATGGATTTGTGGAAGTAACTTATGTATCTCTCCTCTCTTGAGCTTCACTAATTAGCACCGTATGAGCTGCTGAACATGATTACGGTCATCTATGTAATATCTTTGTGGTGGATCTTTTATGAGTTAACATATGTTTGAGATTGCAATAGTTTTATTTCAGTTATGAAAGTATGTGCATATTATGTACCCCGTTCTTGTTTACTTGTTTTGATCAAACTTGTGTATGAGAGCATGTGAGGGGAACGTGTGCATTAGATGGAGTAACGGGGGGTGGCTAGTGCGGTGAAAGTGAGAGAAATTCCGCGATCCACTTGGGTATATTACCTTACTTTGTTGCCTCACTAGGGATAAAGAAAAATACCTTGCTACAGGAGATGTGGGTGTGACCATTGCCACTACTCCATGACTAGATCTAGCATGTTCTTATTTTAACTTCATGTCATAGAACTTGAAACTATACTCTGATCTATCTTAATACTGAGGTGCTTAGATTTAAATCACATCTTGGTGGAGTATATGAGAGATTAATAAACAAAAGATGTCTATGTTATGGCGTGATGCCCATATAATTAGTAACTTGTCATGAAACCTTTTTATTGCAATCTAATATGTCAATTCTAGTGTTCCATTATCTACCACTTTATTAAAGAGATAGTGCATTTGTGAAACCATGAACCTCGGGCACATATATGTGCATGTCAGCACATTGGCATGCAGTTCATAATTTTTTTGGCCTTGTCCATTGTTGTGAAGTCAGATAAATTCAAGCCTCGTTGTGTATACTCCTCGTGAGTGTTGTCTACACTGACATGGTCTCCACTTTAGGGGCATAGTATAATAGTATATTGATACATCATGACCCCAAACTGAACATAGATAGGTCAACCTTTGAAGACGAGGGGCATTGTCGATGCTGATTTCATCAAAGGGGAACATAGCATACCCGTTTGGATCGATGCGCACACATAATCTTGTAAGGCTATGAGAGTTGATCCGGAGACGGCGAAAGCCTGAGCTACTGTGAACCAGTAAGAATTCCAGCACAGGGCATCTGGTGATCAATCCATGCAGCGAGCTCTCCGACACGCTGACACGCTCAAGCCCGAGCTTCTTAAGTTGGGGGAAGAGAAGCCCGTTGACGACGCCTTCAGGGAGGTGGCAATTAACGATTGACACGACAAGGAGTGTTTCCCAGAAACGGAAGTTGGACGTCGGCAGCCGCTGCATCCGACCGCCGGTGAACTCGAGCTCCTGTAGGCCGTCGAGAACGGCCGAGAAGAGCCATGCGTCGTCTCGCCATCCAGGTGGTGCGTCCTGGCGCAGAGGCGTCGGACGGGGCCTGGGTGTGCTGGGAGGACGCGTGATATAGCCGCCGAGACATTGCTCCTGTAGTAACTTTGACTTGGAGGGGCGAGGTCACAACAGTCAAGGTTGAGAGGCCCGGAGAGCCAAAAGTGGCTCCACCGGGAAGCGAGTGCCTGCGTGCGGCTACCGTCCTTTATGGGGAGGAGGACGATGATCTCGCGGAGGAGGTCGTCGGAGAGGGCACTGATGCGGTCTACCGGCGGCGGATCGATGTCGGTGAGGGAGCTGATCATGCAGTCTACGGGCGGCGGATCCATCTCCTCCAGCTTCCTCTTACACGTTGGAGGACAGCCGGTCGCCGGCTGGGGAGCTTTGCACTGCGGCATTATGATTTATGATTCGATCCGATGCACTCATGCTCACGAACGAAGTCTCGTGTTTATATACGAGTATTTGACGTACTCCCTCCGTTCTCTTTTACCTTAAGTGAACGGAGGGAGTACCAATGGAAATTGTAAAAGGTCACGAAGATGAGATGGGCTGGGGTCTTCTCCTTTTTACCAGCAAAGATGGGCCGGTGTCTTGCACTCTTCACGTACTGGCACCCGCGGATTTCGATTCCAGCCTCAGACCAAACAAAAGCCAGTATAATAACAAAAAAAATGATGTTGGCTCAAAGGAGTGTTGGGAAACCATGACATCCTTCTTTGGGCGTGGCCACATCCTTTCATGGTTTGGAAAATTTTCGCAGGATTGGCATCATCGAGTTATCCTGTCTATCCCCTGTATATATAGTTTGGAAATGGGCGAATAGCTCAGGTACGACATTTTTTCAGGGAATTGGTTGCGATACGACATAGTTGGAGATAATAGCTCCGCTGCGACACATGTCTGAGCAATAATTGCTGTGCTACGACGTGGCGTTTAATTCACTTTCCCCTCGCGGTCAATCCCGTTTGACCATTACATGGATAGTAAATTACGGTTGGGCCCTCACGCGTGCTCTGTTCGTGGGGGAAAAACTCTGCCACGCGCCGGCGACGCACACCTCACTCCTCCTGTCCTGTCGTCTCGGCTTCCGGGCTGGAGGAAATCTTCCCGGCGACGGCGGTAGATGGAGCGGGCGAGTCGAGCGGCGGCGCGAGAAGAGAAGCGGCAATCGGAGTCGAGCAGGCGGGCGGCGACGCAGGGCAGGCGGGCGACGAGGGAGGGTGGAGCATGGGGGGCGGTGCGGGAACACGGTCGCCGAGGACACCGGCGGCCCGATTCGTGACTCGGGCAGCGGCGACAGATTCAACCTATCTGCTTTCCAAGCGATACCAGATTTCGGTGAATCAGGTGTTGAAGCGGCGTGGGTGCATCACGGCTACGGCGGCAAGGGTTTTCCAGTTTGCCGTCATCGAGGCAAGAGGTTTGCCTCGATGCGCAACATTGCTGTGGGCGACCAGAGCAGCTCGGGCGAGAGCTCATCGAGCATGATTTCAGCAAGCTCAACCCCGAGCCTGGATTTCGATGTAGCGGTGAGCCTAGACAATTTCAGTCTAGTTGCCGGGCTGCAGGAGGACAGACTGGTGTGCTCAGAAATTCTCTGCGAGATGAAGTTGATCTAGAGGAGAGATCTACAGAGCCAGCTGCAACAACGGGCGCCCCTGCAACAACAGAGACAGCTCCAGGTTCATGGCGTTCGGGGGGAAGATGGACGCTGGAAGAATGAGCTGCACGCTGTAGTCTGGTGCATTTTGTTAGTTAGGTGCCTGAAACTCTTTCAGGCAGTGTTTGCCCAGCGCTGGGAGCTTTTGGGGGAGTACTTTTGGGATCTGGCCATGGATCTGGCCATGTAATCACTCTGTCGAACACCTTGGGGGCGTGCTCTGGACATGTTGCATTCGCACGTTCCGTTGGGTGAAACCTTGTAAAAAATGTATATTCTTGTGTTCCTTGTTCATGTGTTCCTTGTTCGTGTGTTCCTTTTTCTTTTGTCAACAATGCAACATACAGCTACCTTTGGCGAACTGTCGAACACGGGGCGCGCTCTGGACATGCCCGATTGTGGCATTCGCACGCCGTCCGATTAGCTGCGATTGAAAACGAGTTGAAACTCAGTCAACTAGGTAGAGGCTTATAAAAAGATGTCATCTATAGGCAAACTGATTTACTTCTTTATTTACACTTACCAAAAGGTAAATATTGCTAGTGTTGCTAGTGTTCTAGTGATGTTGCAATGATTTCATACTTAGAACCAAAATTCAAATGTACATGTTATTTGTGCTAGGCTTGGATGTGTGAGGAGGAGCTCATTTGTAGCTTGGATGTGTGATGTTGCAATGATTTCATACTTAGAACCAAAATTCAAACTTGGAGCTCATTTGAAACTCATGTGTGAGGAGGAGCTCATTTGTAACTATTTGGTAGATTTGACGCAAACAAAGGCATAGCCTAGTGGCAAAGGATTGATGACTCCCTTTGCCCATCCGAGTTCGAGTCCCCATGCTCGCAATTTAGGTGTTGCACATATTATCCCGGTCCACTAGTTTCATGGGTCGGGCATCTCACTATTATAGAAAAATCTATAATAGTGAGTTGTCCCATCCATTAAAAAATTGCACCTGGACAAATTTTTTTGAATTTTTTAAATAATATGAAAATTATTTATTTTCTTTTGATTTTTTGAATTCAACTTTGAACCAAAAATACAAATTTACATCATATTAAGCATTGCATGAAAATGCATCAATATGGTAAAGCATCAATATGGTATAGCCAAAGGTGTGAGATTTCAAGCATTGCATGAAAATGCATCAATATGCACCAAAATGAGCTACAAAATGAGCCCAAACAGGCCCATTTCTAATCTTGTCATTTTTTCGACCTTCTCCAAATGATCTCAAACTCTAGGGTTAACATCTATTGCACTAATATAGTGTCCTTGACCAATATGGAGTCATTTCTCAAAACATAAACCACCTCTCTTCACACATGAGAGTTCATAGTTTGAGATCTGAGATTTCACACCATGTTGAAGCATTTCTTGTTTGATATATATGTAGACCTTATTTATCAGTTGGAGCTGTTAGTACATGACAAACTAAGACCATGTGCACTCGATTTTCATTTTTTTTGAAGTTTTATGAATATTTTATGATTATTTCAAAATCAGTCAAACCCAAGTTTGACCAACATTTAAACAAGTTTTAAATATCAAAATGAAAAACTAAGCCTGGGTCATTCTTAGTCACACCAAAATGAAGCTTTGGTGATTTTTTCAAATTTTTTAAATTTTCAAAACATCAAACCCTCTCTCACTTCCTTGAACTCTCTGCAACTTCATTCGTGGTAAGTCATTTGTGTGAAGGATTTCTCATGAAAATACTCATATACCAAGTTTATATTTTGTTTTCATAACTATGTCATGTAAGTAGACCATGTGCGCTGATTTTATGTTATTTTGATTTTTTTCGAATTATTTGTGCTCATTTGAATGTTTGGTCAAACTTTGCACAAAACCGTTGATCGACTCAAAATCAAAGTTTATATTTTTTTTTGATAACTATGTCATGTAAGTAGACCATGTGCGCTGGTTTTATATTTATTTGATTTTTTTGAATTACTTATGCTCAACCCTAGCTCATTCCATCGATATCGTGAACGTGCGAATGTTGGAATTGAAATGTGGATATAACAAGTTTTATATTTTTTATAGCAACTTAGTTGCATAAGTAGACCATGTGCGCTGGTTGTATGTTGTTTTGATTTTTTTTTGAATTAGTTGTGCTCAACCCTAGCTCATTCCATCGATAGCTTGAATTGTGTGAATGTTTTTCATTTAACTGTGGATATAACAAGTTTTAATTTTTTTAGCAACGTAGTTGCATAAGTAAACAGTGAGCGAAAGTTTCATATTTATTTGATTTTTTCTAAATTATTTATGCTCAACCCTAGCTCACTGAAACCCTAAACCCCGGAAACCCTAAACCCCGTCCGAAACCCCCCTGCTTCAGAGCCGTTGATCGCTGGTTAGTGAACGGTTGGATCAGAAGGAAACCCCCGATCCGCGCCACTCCCAGTTCTGCGCTCTGATTGGCCACTCCCAGTTCCGCGCCATTCCTAGAAAAAACAACTAAATTTGGGCCCAACAGCAGGATTTGGCCCGCTAATGTTTTTTCCTTGATTAAATTCACGGTGCGCCGTTCAACTTTGGGCCCAGCCCAGCCCTTTCTCAGGCCCAGCCGACCGCCTCCCGTTCCCCTCCCTATATATCCACTATGTCGTACCCTAGCTATTATCCCTCCACTCCACTCTCGCCGCCACTCTCGCCGTCGGCCACGCAATCCAGCCCCTCCGCCACAGATCAAGCCCCGACGTGCGACGAGGATGAGGCCTGGAGGTTCCTGCTCGCGCGGCGGCCATTCCGGCCGCGGAAACGGCTCCGACGAGGAGCGGAGAAGGCAGAAGCGGCCGGCGCCCGCTGACCCCGTACGGGCTAAGCTGGTTGCTTCCGACGGCGGTCGGAAGCGCGGCGCTCGCGCGTGGACGAATATGGGGCTGGCGGTGCCACCTGCGTACGCTCGGCGCGAAGTGGAGGAGTACGACCGCGCGATGGCGGCGGCGGCGAGAGGCACGGGGAGCTCCTCTGGCGCGGGGAGCTCCGCCATCGCACGAGCACCGCCGCCGCCACCGAAGAGGGAGGAGGAGGAGCTGCAGGGTGCGGCACCGCGCGCCAGGCGCGGGCTTCTGCCGGGAGACTTCGTCGACGACGGCGACCTCGACTGGGTCACCGCCGAGCTGATGGAGCGCACCAAGGACGAGCAGCAGCAGCTCGAGGCCGACCGGGAGATGAAAAGGGAGCTCAACGAGTACCGCTACCGCCAAGCCATCGAGGAATCCAAGGCCGACATGGGATGGGGCGCCTCTGACTCCGACTCTGACTCCGGCTGAGCGGCGCCGCCGCCTGATACGTCTCCAACGTATCTATAATTTTTGATATTCCATCCTTGTTTTATACCAATTGCTACATCTTTTGCATCTACTTTATGTCACTTTTATACATTTTTTGGGACTAACCTATTAACAAGATGCCGAAGCGCCAGTTCCTGTTTTTTGCTGTTTTTGTATTCCAGAAAAGCTAGTCTGGAAATATTCTCGGAATTGGACGAAACTTTACGGGGGTCCCTATTTTGCCAGAACACACCAGATGGAGCAAAGGAGCAACAGAGGAGGGCCACCAGGAGGCCACACGCCACCAGGGCACGGGCCCCTCCTCTGCCGCGCCCTGGGGTGGTGTGGGCCCCTCGGGGTCTCCAGCCGCCGCCCTTTCGCCTACTTATTCCCCCCGAGAAAATAACCCTAAGTGCCTGAGCCAATTTCCACGAAAAGTTCGACAGACGCCGCCACCGTCAACCCTAGCTCGGGAGGGTCCAGAACCTCTTCCCGGCACATTGCCGGAGAGGGGAATCGTCACCGGAGGCTTCTACATCGCCATGCCTGCCTCCGGAGTGATACGTGAGTAGTTCATCCTTGGACTACGGGTCCATAGCAGTAGCTAGATGGTTGTCTCTCCACTTTGTGCCATCATGTTTAGATCTTGTGAGCTGCCCTACATGATCAAGATCATATTATTGTAATGCTACATGTTGTGTTTGCTGGGATCCGATGAATATTTAATACAATGTCAAGTTTATTATCAATCTATGCCCTATGTTATTTATGATCTTGCATGCTTTCTGTTACTCGTAGATGCTTTGGCCAAGTAGATGCTTGTAACTCCAAGAGAGAGTATTTATGCTAGATAGTGGGTTCATGCCTCCGTTTAATCTGGGACAGTGACGGAAAGTTCTAAGGTTGTGGATGTGCTGTTGCCACTAGGGGTAACCTAACGATGCTATGTCCACGGGCATATGTGTTTGTTTACATTACGCGCTTTACTTAATGCGATTATCCGTTGCTTGCAACTTAATACCAACGGGGAACTCGGATGACAACCCGGCGGTGGATTATTAGTCATAGACGCTGTTGGATAACGGTCTATGTATTATGTCGTAATGCCCAATTAAATACCATAGTAATCATTATGTCATATTTATGCATTGTCATGCGCTCACTATTTGTCAATTGCCCAGCTGTAATTTGTTTACCCAACATGTTAGTTATCTTTTATGGAGAGACACCACTAGTGAATTGTGGACCCCGGTCCATTCTTTTACACGGATTAAACAACCACAAACTGTTCTTTTTTCATTCGCTGCAATTTAATACTCATTTTCCACACGAGACGTTTAATCCTTTGTTTTCAGCAAGCCGGTGAGATTGACAACCTCACTGTTTCGTTGGGGCAAAGTAGTTTGATTGTGTTGTGTGCAGATTCCACGTTGGTGATCATGTTGCGCCGTGCGAGCCGCCAACAACCTTCAGAAGAGTTGCTGCTCCTACTGGTTCGATAAACCTTGGTTTCATACTGAGGGAAAACTTGCTGCTAGACTACATCAAACCTTCCTCTTGGGGTCTCCCAACGAGCAGGCACGCCTAGCAATCAAGACATTTTCTGGCGCCGTTGCCGGGGAACACAAATCTTCATCCTCAAATAAGCTCCCGTCAAGACGCTAACGAAAATAGTATCAACATTTTCTGGCGCCGTTGCCGGGGAGACAGCAGTCTTCTGCAAGGGGAGTTTCACGCTTCCAATCTCTTTACTTTGTTTTTGTCTTGCTTAGTTTAGTTTATTTTATCTTGCGTGCTTCCAATTATCAAAAACACAAAAAATTAGTTACTTGCATCTAGTTTATTTCGGTTTGTTATTATGTCTAGTTATTTATTTGCTATCAATGTCTTCTCTTTTGAAACAAAATCTTATTGCTAAGTGGGTTCGCGGAGGAACAACATAATTACTATAAGGAATACCGCTTGTCTCAAAAAGGAAAATATTTATGGGAACAAATAAGTAGATTGAATTATTTTGCTAAAAACTTGTGCTCTACTTATGATGAATCCTACTGCTTTAATGAATCTTTATGTTGTAGAAGGCATAAACACCTCCCTTTCCAATGTGATTATAATGATGATGAAACTTTGGCTGCTTATGCTAAAGGAAATTATGACTTTGGTAATCTTGAGCGAATTGAAGAATTTTTTGTTTTTAAGGGTGCCTATGAAATTGCTGGTTATATTCAAAATGATGATGCTCCTTGTAGAAATGAGAACTATACTATACTTGGTTATTGCCTTGAATATTATATTGATAATCCTTATATCACTGAATTTCTTGAGAAAATTTATTCTCCAGAACAACTTGCTACCTTTCAGGAACCTGTGGGAGAAGAAACTGCTAAAACTGAAAGCTCATTGGATGAAAAAGAGGAAGAGAGTGATGAACAAAAGGAGGATCTACCTTCTAATGATAGTAACTCTTTAACTCTTACATTATATGATTCCCTCCATGCCTACCTAAGGAGGAAGAGTGCTATATTGTTGAATGTCATGATTCTATTGAAATATCTCCTTTTGATAAATTTGAAGTAAACACCTCCTTGACTCAGTAAAAGAGGAAATTGCAGAAAGTAAAAATGTGTCCCTAATGTTATATATGATAATGCTCTTGATGATGGTCTATATTGCCTAATGATATTTATTATACTACTATTGTCAAAAGTGGGTTTAATGACCCCGCTGTTTTTGAGCTTAATAAAAATTATGTGTTTGTAGATCATGAAAAGCATGCTTTATGTGATAGTTATATTGTTGAGTTTGTTCATGATGCTACTGAAAGTTATTATGAGAGAGGAAAATGGTTGTAAAAGTTTTCAAATTACTAAAACACCTCTCTTTATGTTGAAAGTTTTGAAGTTGCATTTGTTTCATCTTTCTATGCTAGTTGCTTTATGCTTCAGTAATTTATTTTATTACAAGATTCCCTTGCATAGGAAGTGGGTTAGACTTAAATGTGTTTGAATTTGCCTCTTGATGCTCTCTTTTGTTTTTCAACTCTTATTCTTATGAGAGCATCATTAAAATCTTCTAGCCTAGCTAAAAGGCATTAAAGAAAGCGCTTTTGGGAGGCAACCCATTATCTTTTATTTTCAGTATGAGTCAAGGAGATTGTTTACTTCTGTAGCAACTCCTTTGTATCTTTATTTTCTCGCATTGTTGTGCCAAGAGTAGCCTCTAGTGTTAAGACGATGCTTAATTTTGATTGCTGCGCAGAAACAGATTTTTGCTGTCCACTGTACGAAAATTCTAAATCACCAGATTGTTGAAAAAATCTGAAATTTGTGCGTAATCTTTATGAATGTCTGAATCTTTCATTAGTTCAAAGTTTTTTGATCTGAGCATTGTAAGTGCCTCGAAAAAATTCATCTTTACTGGCTGTTCTGTTTTGACAGATTCTGTCTCTGTTTTTTGCATTGTCTCTTGTGGGCTTTAGGCAAGGCTTTCTATTGGGGGTAGCTAATGTTTTATTGAGTTCTTGCAATGTGTCACAACAGAACCAGTGGATTAAAATTTTGAGTACTAACCCCTCTAATGAGATTTACTTTGAGTTTGGTGTGACGGAAGTTTTCAAGGGTCAAGAGAGAGGGTGATAATAGGATCAAGAAGAGTGAAGAGCTTAAGCTTGGGGAGGCTCCCATGGATCTCCCCAGCATATTTCAAGAAGACTCAAGCGTCTTCATCGTCAAATTATCAGGTCATCTCTAGTGAAACTATATTTTAATTCTTTCACATCATATGTGCTTTTCTTGGAGCGTCTGTGTGCTTTTATTTTCAGTATTGTCTTTTATTTTCAATAAGCTTGACTGGACCCTAGCATTCTTGATTGGGAGAGAGACACGCACCGCTTTTTCATGAGAATACTCCTATTCTTCACTTATATTGTTGAGTATTCATATTTAGCGCTGTTCAGCTTTTAGCTCTTGTTTTCATGTATATCTTTTCAGAGCTATTAGCTTTCTTTTGTAGAAAGTACTCTCTTGCTTCACTTATACCTATTTGGAGAGTTGATTAAATAAATTGATTGGTGTTTGGTTGGTTCAGAAAATGTTGCATGTGGTAATTGGTATAAGGAAAAACTTGCTTAATCTTGTAGATCACTAATATGGATAACTTGATGCTTGTCAATTGTTTTGAGTTAACAAGTAGATCATGATTAAATTTGTGCATCACATGAGTTAAGCCTATTAGTGAAGAACTACCGTAAAGCTTGTTGAAAATTTGGTTTGCATCAGTGGTATCTCTAAGGTCTAGATATTTTCTAATAAACGGGTTTGGTTAACAAGGAAGACGGTATGAAGTCTTATAACGTTTGCAATATGTTTGTCATATAAAACTTGGTGTACGGGTTGATATTCTTGTTTGCTTACATAAACCTTGCTAGCCTAAACTCTGTACTGAGAGGGAATGCTTCTCGTGCATCCAAATCCTTGAGCCAAAATCCATGCCATTTGTGTCCACCATAACTACCTATATGTGGTATTTCCTTGCCACTCCAAGTAAATTTTTCATGTGCTACCTTTAAATTATTCAAAATGTTATTATTCCCTTTTTGTGTCAATGTTTACCAGCTCATGAGGAATTAGTGTGGTTATTCTTTATTCTGGTTGTCAAATGGACTTTTACACCTGGACTAGCGGCATATACATCCGCTTATCCTCTAATTTTGCAAAAAGAGCTGGCAACGGGGTGCCCAGTCCCAATTAATTACAACTTTAACCATTAATTCTCTTCACACTTTTGCCCTGATTCATCAGTAAGCAATGACAACACAGTGAAATATCTGCATGTGTGTAAACCAAAGAGAAAAGGGATGATCTGCCTTGCTGGTAGAAATAACGTCCCTATGGGAGCCGCTCTTAAAAGTCCGTTTGACAGGTAGAATACTGTTATCACCCGCTACCATTCGTTGACAATTAACAAACACCTCTCAAAAATAGATACTCCTCCATGGTATGTGATTGATGGAAGGCACCCGAGGATTCGGCTAGCCATGGCTTGTGTTAGCAAGGTTGGGAGGAGTATCAAATATTTTATGCAATCTCTATATGCTTTCAAAAACCTAAAAGCTCTAGCACATGATTTAATCCCTGCTTCCCTCTGCGAAGGGCCTTTCTTTTACTTTTATGTTGAGTCAGTTTTCCTATTCTTTCTGTCTTCCACAAGCAAATACTAGTGTCAACTTTGTTACAACATGGGTTATATGCAACGTATTGGACTTGTTATACTACTTTGTGTTGACGATATCCATGAGATAAATATGTTGAAAGTTGAAGCAAATGCTGAAATTTAATTCTTCCTTTGTGTTGTTTGAATACCTTTTATTAGAAACTATTGCTTTATGAGTTAACACCTATGCAAAACAGTTTGATGCTTGTCTTGAAAGTACTATTCATGAAAACGTTTAGCATGTGTGATTCATTGTTTACTCATTATCTATTTGGTAGAAATTATAGACCATTGACTTGGATCACTTCATTCATTTACATGTGCCTTGCAATATTATATGATCAAGATTATGATGGTAGCATGTCACTTCAAATTATTTTGTTTTTATCGTTTACCTACTCGGGGACGAGCAGGAACTAAGCTTGGGGATGCTGATACGTCTCCAACGTATCTATAATTTTTATGTTCCATGCTTATTTTATACCAATTGCTACATGTTTTGCATCTACTTTATGTCACTTTTATACATTTTTTGGTACTAACCTATTAACAAGATGCCGAAGCGCCAGTTCCTGTTTTCTGCTGTTTTTGTATTCCGGAAAAGCTAGTCTGGAAATATTCTCGGAATTGGACGAAACTTTACGGGGGTCCCTATTTTGCCAGAACACACCAGATGGAGCCCGCGCCCTGGGGTGGTGTGGGCCCCTCGGGGGTCTCCAGCCGCCGCCCTTTCGCCTACTTATTCCCCCCGAGAAAATAACCCTAAGTGCCTGAGCCAATATCCACGAAAAGTTCCAGAGACGCCGCCGCCGTCAACCCTAGCTCGGGAGGGTCCAGAACCTCTTCCCGGCACCCTGTCGGAGAGGGGAATCGTCACCGGAGGCTTCTACATCGCCATGCCTGCCTCCGGAGTGATGCATGAGTAGTTCATCCTTGGACTACGGGTCCATAGCAGTAGCTAGATGGTTGTCTCTCCACTTTGTGCCATCATGTTTAGATCTTGTGAGCTGCCCTACATGATCAAGATCATATTATTGTAATGCTACATGTTGTGTTTGCTGGGATCCGATGAATATTGAATACTATGTCAAGTTGATTATCAATCTATGCCCTATGTTTATTTATGATCTTGCATGCTTTCCGTTACACGTAGATGCTTCGGCCAAGTAGATGCTTGTAACTCCAAGAGAGAGTATTTATGCTAGATAGTGGGTTCATGCCTCCGTTTAATCTGGGACAGTGACAGAAAGTTTTAATGTTGTGGATGTGCTGTTGTGATACGTCTCCAACGTATCTATAATTTTTGATGTTCCATGCTTGTTTTATACCAATTGCTACATGTTTTGCATCTACTTTATGTCACTTTTATACATTTTTTGGGACTAACCTATTAACAAGATGCTGAAGCGCCAGTTCCTGTTTTCTGCTGTTTTTGTATTCCAGAAAAGCTAGTCTGGAAATATTCTCGGAATTGGACGAAACTTCACGAGGGTCCCTATTTTGACAGAACACACCAGATGGAGTAAAGGAGCAACAGAGAAGGGCCAGCAGGAGGCCACACGCCACCAGGGCGTCTGCCGCGCCCTGGGGTGGTGTGGGCCCCTCGGGGGTCTCCAGCCGCCGCCCTTTCGCCGACTTATTCCCCCCGAGAAAATAACCCTAAGTGCCTGAGCCAATATCCACGAAAAGTTCCAGAGACGCCGCCGCCGTCAACCCTAGCTCGGGAGGGTCCAGAACCTCTTCCCGGCACCCTGCCGGAGAGGGGAATCGTCACCGGAGGCTTCTACATCGCCATGCCTGCCTCCAGAGTGATGCGTGTGTAGTTCATCCTTGGACTACGGGTCCATAGCAGTAGCTAGATGGTTGTCTCTCCACTTTGTGGCATCATGTTTAGATCTTGTGAGCTGCCCTACATGATCAAGATCATATTATTGTAATGCTACATGTTGTGTTTGCTGGGATCCGATGAATATTGAATACTATGTCAAGTTGATTATCAATCTATGCCCTATGTTATTTATGATCTTGCATGCTTTCCGTTACTCGTAGATGCTTTGGCCAAGTAGATTCTTGTAACTCCAAGAGAGAGTATTTATGCTAGATAGTGGGTTCATGCCTCCGTTTAATCTGGGACAGTGACAGAAAGTTCTAAGGTTGTGGATGTGCTGTTGTCACTAGGGGAAACCTAACGATGCTATGTCCACGGGCATATGTGTTTGTTTACATTACGCGTTTTACTTAATGCGATTATCCGTTGCTTGCAACTTAATACCAACGGGGAACTCGGATGACAACCCGGCGGTGCATTATTAGTCATAAACGCTGTTGGATAACGGTCTATGTATTATGTCGTAATGCCCAATTAAATATCATAGTAATCATCATGTCATATTTATGCATTGTCATGCGCTCACTATTTGTCAATTGCCCAGCTGTAATTTGTTTACCCAACATGTTAGTTATTTTTTATGGAGAGACACCACTAGTGAACTGTGGACCCCGGTCCATTCTTTTACACTGATTAAACAACCACAAACTGCAAACTGTTTCTTTTTCATTCGCTGCAATTTAATACTCATTTTCCACACGAGACGTGTAATCCTTTGTTTTCAGTAAGCCGGTGAGATTGACAATCTCACTGTTTCGTTGGGGCAAAGTAGTTTGATTGTGTTGTGTGCAGATTCCACGTTGGTGATCGTGTTGCGCCGTGCGAGCCGCCAACAACTTTCAGAAGTGTTGCTGCTCCTACTGGTTCGATAAATCTTGGTTTCATACTGAGGGAAAACTTGCTGCTAGACTACATCAAACCTTCCTCTTGGGGTCTCCCAACGAGCAGGCACGCCTAGCAATCACCGCCTCGTCGTCGCAGCACCCCTGGGGCTCAGGTGAGCCCAATTTTGGATGGATCGATGGGGGTTAGAGCTGCGGTTGATGTCCGTCCTCATTTGTAATAGCTAAGAACTACTATGTTTGCTTGCCCGTGCGGCTTTTGCTCCGACGAGCCGCCGTTAAAACTACTCCGTTTGTATAACTACTCCGTTTGTAATAGTACTGTAATTATCTACTATGTTTGTTTGTCTGTTTGTTAATTAGAGTTCGGTTCAATGTGTATTGGTTCGGTTTAATTTGAGTTATTGTCTGAATCGGAGCTCGCCGGCGTTGCGTGCTTTGTCGCAGGAGAAGAAGAGGAAGGATGCGCGCGAAAGGGAAAATGGTTTAACCGTCGTCGCTGCTGTCTGGGCCCCACGCTGAAGTGGGTCCCACCAGGCTCCACTAATCCGCGTGGGTCCCACCCCTAATCCTGACAGTGGTTGCGCTTAAGGGTCTTGTTGTGCCTGGACTATTTTTGCTCAGATAGATGTCGTAGCAGAGCTATTACAACGAACGACGTCGCTGCCCATCATTTGCCGTGAAAAAACGTCGCATAGGAGCTATTCACCCGTTTGGAAATAACATCTCATTGGTGCGGAGTAGTAAATAGCAATTCCATTCATTTCGAAGTCAGTCTACTTCACGTATTTCCTATTTTTCTATGTGTTGACGCATATTTTTTTGATCTCCGCTTGTATGAGTATTTCCACTTGATGACCTTGTACCCAAACGGGCCGACAGATATGCACGGTATCGTCCATAGCCAACGGCCCCATCCAGTCCGAGTAGCCCAGGTCGAGTCCGTGACGGAAACAACCCTGGCAGCTCCGTAAATATATTCCTGGCCCCGTGGCTTTGCAATCACCGAACGAAGGATCGAAACAAAACACACGCGCGCCTCGTCGCCTTCAATCGCCGGTTCCGCGCGCTCTCTCTCCGGTGCAGGCAGCAGCGCACCCGGCGAGCTGAGAAAAATGACCAAGCCTGACAGGACCCGCGACGACGGGCCGGAGACGGAGACGGCGGCAAAGAGGAGGAGCCTGTCGCCGGAGGAGGAGGGTGTGGTCTCCTCCTTTACACTCAGCTCTCCACTCCGCAAGCCTTACATCCCCGACGAGCTAGCTGATCCGACTGCCCATCCGGAGATATTCGCTGCATTCCAGCAAGCCAAAGTCCAGCACAAAGCAAAATTAGGTGATTTTTTGTTCCCCGCCTCGATTGGTTCCCCTTTTTTCTCATGTTTAGTTTCAACTGCTTTGTCCTCCTCATCATTGATAAATGGCTGTACGATTTTCTGTAGATGCTCTGAATAATCTGTTTCCTTTTGATTCTACCACTGATGGGGAACACTCGAGAATGTTTCCTGCTCCCATCCGCGAGTTGGCAAGAACGGCGGTGCTTCGTGCTGCCAAATCTATTGTTAGGCTCTCATCCTCCCTCGGTATGTATGTTCCGGCATCGTACTTGCTAATTAAAATATTTGTTGACGGCGAGGAGCTGGCCGCTAACTAATTACTAGTGTTTGCAGACGGAAAACCGCTGACCAGTTGTTGTGGTTTGTGGATCGAATGGAACGAGAAGAGCAAAACAGGTGTCGTTTTGACGACTGCACATATAATCCGCTCAAAGCATCCCACTGTGAACCACTGGAAAGGCAGAGATGAGTACAATGCCAAAGCTCAAGTGAGTCTCTTTTTCCTGAACTTTCACTAATCCATTCATCCCTGTTCCGTTTCAAATTAGATTATTTGCAATGTCTCGGTTGCTAAAGTTGTCGACCTTTCAGGTTCTTGTTCACTTGCGGGATGACACTACTGCACAGGGTTATCTCCTCTACCACCAGGAGCACTATGATCTTGCTTTTTTCGAGGTTAAGGTGGACATGCCAGTTCACTTGCCCTCTTTTATTGATAGAGTGCATTGCGGCCAAGAGGTTATCCGGCTTGGACGAGATGAAACTATGGATTTAAGGATAACCAAGGGTATGGTGGAACGTTTGAATCCAAATAAGTATGAGAGACATCACTACATGTACTTTTTACACGAAGATCCTGACTTTCTGGTATGCAATATATACTTTAATTCCAACTCATGTTTTGGCTTGTTTTTTTTGTTCTTACGAATTGAAATGTTTGTCACCACTGCTATCTTGTAGTGTAAAGACGATGGAGGATCCATCATTGGCTTAGATGGAAAGGTTGTGGGATTGGTTAACAATCACCTTAAAGACTCTTTTGTACCTTCTTCAATTTTGGTTAAGTCCATTGATTTGTGGAAGAAGTTTGGGTACGTCTTCCCCTCCATTATCTGTTAAGCAAATTAATTGTTCCTTTTTGGTGCTTCTTGTTGGAGTTGAAAAATACAGTTGCTCTGATTAAATAGTGTTCTTATACATGACTTGTACATTTCCCACATTTATTATATCTGGTAGAAATATTGTTTGCTGACTATCCAAATTATATATTTTAACCCATGCAATTGAACGACTACACCTTTATGTTTGGACTGTGGTTGTTTAGCAATTATTATGGTGCTTGAATCAATGTTAAAAATGATTCGGTAAAATCATGTACCTGAGTCTAAGGTGGATCTTTCATGGGGCCTGGGTGAGAAGCTAGCAGAGAACATTATCGGAAAAATGGGTGTTAAGCGCTTTAATTGATTCTATGTCGTTTTCAAAATATTCATAACCAATGTATAGGAACTTAATTTGGTGCAAAAGTGTAAATATAATAATTTTATGTTAACTTAGGTTGCTCACTGTTAACTTAGGGAACCCA